>ML263264.1:0-54425 GCA_005239495.1 Nicotiana undulata | reverse complement strand
ATATATATATATATATATATATATAGAGAGAGAGAGAGAGAGAGAGAGAGAGAGAGAGAGAGTAAGTACCTTTTTAAAAAGAAGTTCCCTATTTTGAAATGAATATATTATAAGGTTTTCAATTTAAACTTGTGGGTGAAGGGTTATATTCGAAGTTTTGACTGAGTTATTGGAGCTGTTAGCTAAAGCCCGAGGTAGATATTGTTGCAGTGCTGGGTTACTAGTATTCTTACTGTATTGTGGTTTCCGGCTTTTGACTTGTGTTTTTGTCCATCCTTCTGTGTATTACTATGTTGCTCCGTTGTTGTTATCTGCATTTCCTTCTGTATTGTAGTTGTTATGTTGTTTACTATATTGTGTAGTCATTAGACAAATTTTACATTTCGTCATTTCCTATATTTATGTCTGTTTTTTTTATTAGACCAGTGGTATCTTGACTAGTCCTCGTCACTACTTCACCGAGGTTAGTCTTGATACTTACTGGGCACCGCTATGGTGTGCTCATACTACACTTCTGCACATTGTTTTGTGCAGATCCAAGTATTGGTTGTTAGTAGCTGTGCGGATCGTTGTCGAGGAGACTCGAGGTAAATTTGTTGCTGCGTTCGCAGGCTTCGGGGTCACCTTCCTACTTTTATTCAGATGTTCTTATTTATTTCCAAACAGCTGTATTTAGAAGTTGTAGAAAATTTCGTAGAGCTTATGACTTGTATTACCGGTTTTGGGGAAAATTATAAATTCTGTCAAGATTTCTATATCGAGACTGTTAGATTTCCTTTATTATTGTTGTTATTCAGTAAATGTTAGGCTAACCTAGTCCCTAAGACTAGGTGTCATCACGATACCGAACGGAGGGAAATTTGGGTCGTGACAGGTTGGTATCAGAGCTCTAGGTTTACAGGTGCTACGAGTCATAATCGAGTTTAGTAGAGTCTTGCAGATCAGTACGGAGACGTCTGTACTTATCTTCGAGAGGCTACAGAACTATTTGGACAATTTCACTTCCTTCATTTCTATCGTGCGGGTTCATTGATCTCGAAGTTTGAAAATTCTTATTCCATTCTCTCACTGATGGTGAGGACACGAGCTGTGGTTCCTGATGATGTTACCCTGAGGCAAATGTCCCAAGTGTCAGAGGTAGAGGTCGACAAGGAGCACATGCCGCAGTCAGAGCACTTACCAGAGCAGCCGTTGAAGAGCCGCCAGTAGTTCCAGTTGGGGAATATGTACTGGAGATGCCTGTCTTTACGCCCGGACTTCCGAAGACCTGGGTGCAGTTTTGAGCATGACTGGTACATTGACTCAGGCGGGAGTGATTCTAGTGCACCAACTACTCCACATATCAGGGGAGGAGTTCAGACTCCCACCGTCTACACTCCATAGCAGCAACATCATGTTGGTCAGGCCCCAGGTGTCATGGCAGCACAACATGTGGTTTCAGTTCAGCCCGTGGTTAGGGCAGCAACATCAGAGGAAGGACAACTTAGGCTTGAGAGGTACAGGAAGTACCACCCTCCTATCTTTCAGTGGGTTGGCGACGGATGATGCCTAGAGCTTCCTGGAGGAGTGTCACTGCATTCTTCGTGCTATGGGTATTATGGAGACGAGCGAGGTTGCTTTTGTCACATCCCAAGTTCAGAGGAGTGGTTTGTCAATGGTGGCGGCACTTGAGTTGGGTAGCCCAGCCGAGTCAGCTTCACTTTCATGGGTTCAGGTTTCATAGATGTTTTTGAGGGAGTTGCACTCCAGTTCCTCTAAGATGCATGGTGCGCAGAGTTTGAGCAGTTGCGTCAGGGCACTATGACAGTGTTGGAACACTATGTTGGATTTAGTGAGTTGGCCAGATATGCACCTCACTTGGTTGCTTCGGTTAGGAGGCGAGTCCGTAGATTCATTGAGGGACCCAGGCATGATATTCGGTTCAGCAGGACTCGAGAGTTAGAGTCGGATGCCTCGTTTCAGCAGGTAGTAGGGATCGCTCACCGGTTAGAGAGCATGGGGGATGGGAGCGAGAGGACAGACGAGATCAGGAGAGGGAGTTCAGGGAGGCGAGGGGGCCTCGTAAACCGGAGAAATCAATTGGTCCTTATTATGGCGGCAAGGTACGACACGGTAGAGGTTTTATGGGTAAGCCAGTTCAGTTTGCATTACCAGCTTCACATGGGGTTTCAGGTACTCGTGGGTCTCAGAGTACTCGTATTGTACAGTTCCACAGTCACGTCAGCAGAGAGGTTGTTTTGAGTATGGAAATGCCAGCCACAGTGTGAGAGATTGTTCCAGGATTCAGTCAGGTGTGCCACAACAGGGTATTCAGGTGAGTAGAGGGCGCCCCAGAGGGGGAGGCCCGGCCCATTGATGTGTTTCCTATAGTAGGCTAGAGGTTGTTGTGCCGAATATTGCCATGCAGGTATGTTTTGATCTGTTACAGAGGGGCATCAATTGTGTTTCATTATAGTTCTGCTAGTCGGGACGAATCCCTTATTTGCCACTTTATTCATGAGTGAGTTTCATGCTTTGCACTTTGTTTTCATGTTTGCTCCTGTTGGGAGATTCTATTAGTGGTAACCCGTGTTTGTCATTGTTTTCATCATCGAGAGTGGTGAGACTAGAAGCGAGTCATTTTTGTCCATCATGGTAAGCTTTATGTGATATTTCCTAAGTATTTTGTTTATGAGCTATGATTTGATACTTTATCGAGGTATGAGTTAAGTGAGCGTTATGATTTTTATCAACCGAGATGAGTTAGTGGGAGATTTCAATTGGTATAATATATTTTCGGTATGTGATTTAGAGTTGAAGACAAGGTCCTCGTGATATTTGTGATTCGATATGTTTGGACTGGGCTGAGTACCGCGGTGGAAATTTTATCTTGATGGGATCCTTGCGATTTGTTCATATGCTTTGCTTCTTCCTTGTTATATTGCCTTTGTAAGTCAGTACTGATAGAGAGTTGTGCCTATGGACTTGTTTAATATTTCCTTTATATGTTTCTCTTTTCATATTCAGTCATTTCGTTATGCGCTTATTTGGTTTTAGCTTGCGGGATGTGTGCCCGGTGGTGTTAGATGTGGCTTGGTGATTCGGGTGTCGAATAATGAGGTCTTCGTGTTTATTGCACCATTATCAGTATAATGGGGCTTGGAAACAGAGTTCTTTCAGATGTGAGGCTAATTGCCAATGCTGAGTTGATCTCGGGCAGCTATTGTGATCAAAAGTATTATTTTGAACCCACGTGTGATGTGCTATATTGTGTGGTTGTACCTTATGGGTATATTCATGAGTTGATGTAGCTGGTGGAGGCTAATGCCGGATATGGATTTAGAATCGGGTCTTTTGGAAATGAGTAGAAGGTGAGAAATTGAGGTATGACGCTTATCGGTGGTGATGGGAAGGCTACATGGCAGTTGTGATTGTGTCATCAGGCTTATGTAGGTTGGGGTGACGTGGGATCACCCGCGGGTGTGCGTGGGAAGTGTGAAATCAGTGATTTGAGGAGTTCGAGGAAAATCTTGGCACGTTCGAGGACGAACGTTTGTTTTAAGAGGGGGAGAATGTAACGACCCGACCGGTCGTTTTGAGAATTTAAGCTCCGTTCGGTGGCGTAAGGTCATGAACAACTTCACACTGTGTATATCGACCTGTGTGCGTGGTTGGATTCAGTTACCAGATAATCCAGAGTCGAATTGGAAGGAAAATTTCAATTTTTGAAGCTTAAAGGAGGAAGTTAACCGGAGGTTTGACTTTTGTGTAAACTGCCTCGGAATGAGTTTTGGTTAATGTCAACAGCTCCATATGATGATTTTGGACTTAGGCGCGCGTCCGGAATTGGTTTTGGAGGTCCGTAGAGTAATTTGAGGTAATTTGGCGAAAGTTAGAATTTCGACGATTTCGGTCGATAAGTGAAATTTTGACACCGGGCTCGGAATGGAATTATGGGAATGTTTGTAGGCCCGTTGTTATTGTGACTTTTCTGCAAAATTTGACGTTATTCCGGGTTAAATTGATAGGTTCCGGCGCGTTTTGATATTTGAAGATTTGAAAATTTCATAAGTTTGATTTTTGGTTTGATTCGTCATTTTGGTGTTGTTTTATGTGTTTTGAAACCTCGAGCGAGTCCGTGTTAGGTTATATGACTTGTTTGAGTGGTTAGACGGGGTCCAGGAGGCCTCGGGTGTGATTCGGATAGGCTTCAGGTCATTTTTCTCCTATTTTTCACTATTGTTATCTGTCAGCTGATTTCCTTCTCTGCGTTCGCGTCCTCTTGAATGCGTTCATGATGAGTTATGGTGGAGGTGCTTCGCGTTCGCATCATAGCCCTCGCGTTCGCGAAAGGTCTTTTCTGGGCAGCCCATTTTCCCCTTCTTCGCGTTCGTATACCCCTTCCTGCGTTCGCATAAGCCCTGCTCTCTTGTTCTTCGCGTTCGCACTCATCATGTCGCGTTCGCAAAGGGGTTTATTTCCTGGGCAGCCTTAACTCCTTCTACGCGTTCGCGTAGGTCCCTATTCCCCTTCTCCGCGTTCGCTTACACAGTATCGCGTTCGCATAGTTCAACTGGGCATCTTCAATTTTCCTTCTTCGCGAACGCACCCCTTTATCCGCGTTCGCGATGCACAAATGACTGGACAGAATATAAGTTTTCAAAACGAGGGTTAAGCCATTTTATCCCATTTTGACTTCTAGAGCTCCGTTCTTGGCGTCCTTGACGGTTTTTTACACAAATCGAATGGGTAAGTGTGCTTCAGCTAGAATTAAATATATCCCATGAATTAGTCCTTGTTTTTATCATTTAATTCGTGTTTTGGGTTGAGAAAAATGTGAGTTTTGAAAGAAAATTCCTAAATTGAAAAATCGTGATTTGAGGGACCAAATGATATCGGAATTTGATAAATTTTGTATGGTTGAACTCGTATTGGAATGGGTAATCGGATTTTGTAAAATTCGTCGGGTTCCGAGGTGCGGTCCCGGGGGTCGACTTTTGGGTCGATTTGTATATTTTGTAAAGATTGAAACTTTATTATTCGGAATAGTTCCTTATACGTTTTTTGTGTATTTTGAAGTTGGTTTAGTTGATTTTGAGCCGTCAGGAGGTCTTTTCACTCGAGAAGTTCATTTTAGAGTACTGGGTTGTCGTTGTCAAGGTAAGTATCTTGCCTAACCTTGTGTGGGGGAACTACCCCTTAGGATTTGAGTCTTCTACGTTGATTGTAGCCCGTGTACGCGAGATGACGAGTGCGTACTCGGACTTGTTTGTATAAATTTGGCCTTTTAGGATTCTTAGGTATACTTCCTGTGTATGGAGTTGTAATTACTATGACTGCATTCTTGATTGCTAATTTCATCCTTTCCTGCTTAAATTAGAATTACTTGCTTTTAGATTCCTTTGTTGTATATTTGATCTTAATTGATTTAGATGAAGATTTTACCCCTTCTATCATTATGCTATATTTTTCTTCATAAACTGCCTATTTAGCTAAAAATTTGTATCATCTCGCCCTGTAATTGTTTGGTAGTAATTGAAGTATTTATATGTTGGTGTCAAGCATGCCCGTGGGTCGTATATTGTGATTGATATAATCTTTCATTAAGCGCTACTTAGCCTTAACTTGATAATTATATATGTTGATGGTATTTTCTTGGCATTTCCTATTGCGGAGCATTGATTCAAGTTGGGACTTATTTCGTGAAGCTAATTAATTAAGTAAGATTGGTTATAGCTGATTCCCTTGCCGAGATGTTATTGACTTCAGTGTTGACTTCCTTGCCGGGACAATATGGTTTCTATTCTTGTTCATGTTGTTGACGATATTTTTTTCATTGTTGACTCCCTTGCCGAGATGGGATGGTTTCTGTTGTTGTTTATGCTGTTGATTCCCTTGTCGAAATACTATGATTTCATTTATTTGGGTGAAAAACAGTGTAAAGCACGAAGGGTGATGCCGTTCCATTATTTATATTCATTATCATGTGAGGAAAGAGTGTAAAGCACGAAGGGTGATGCCGTGCCATATTATTGAGAGTAAAAGCACGAAGGGTGATGCCGTGCCAATACTATTATTATTTGGTGAGGATGAGAGTAAAAGCACGAAGGGTGATGTCGTGTCGTTCCTATTGATTTATGGTGAGAATGAGAGTAAAAGCACGAAGGGTGATGCCGTGCACTTGTATTTGTATTATTATGTCTGTTGTTTCAAGTTTGATATTTGATGCACTTGTTTCTGTGTTATTATTAATTCCGTTGTTTCCTGTTTGATGTTTTCTGCACTTGTTTCAGTGTTATTAATTCTGTTGTTTCAATTTGGATATTCACATTGTCACCTTACTTCATTATTGACATGACTTGATATTCTCCCTGTACCGCATGACTAAATAGGAACTATGGGACGGAGATCCCGGTGACTTTATCTCGACGAATCTGTATTGGAAGGATACTTATTAGAAAGTTGTAGTTGAAAGGCTATTATCTCTAAAGGAATATTTGAAAAATAATTATTCTCGGAGAAAAACTATGAGTGAAAGACAATTATTGGAAAAGTATATTTTAAAGACGTCTAACTTGAAGGATTTACATTTAAGGATTTTTTTCTGCAAAGTGTGTGTGTGTATATATATATATATATTAGTTATCCTGGGATTGTAGTATTTTTTTTATCCCTATGGGAGAGTGAGATAACTAATCCTGGAATAGCTAATCATGGGATAATTTGTTTCCCAACCAAACAAACCTCAGGGCTATGTGTGTACGATGAAATGGGTATTATCACTTTTAACCCATGCTAGAAACTATTTACATTTGGTAGCTCAAAAAATATTTGTACACAACATATATATATATATATATATATATATATATATATATATATAGAGAGAGAGAGAGAGAGAGAGGGGGGCATGCAACCCCTAAATCTGTTGAAGCAATGCAAAATACCCCTATTGAAGCAATGCAAAGTAACCCTATTGATAGAAGGACTCGTTTGCATAGCGGGACTCCCAGCGATAGAGTAACGAGGTCACAAACTGTTCAGCGAGTAGTTTTTGAAAAAGGCACAAGTTCAAAAATAAAGATCAAAATGGTTGGAAAGGATGTTGTGAAGGATAAGAGTAAAGGTTCTAGAAGGAAGGCTAAAGCGAATGGGGAAGATGTTCCATCAAAAAAGAGAAAAGTTCACGTTGATAAAAAATGTTCTAGCTCATCTGATTTGAAGGTATTTTCCAATGACATAACTCTAACTTGTGTGTGCTTAGTTTATTTTAGTATGTAGAAAATTTATCCAATATACTAGTTATGTTCTAGATTTGTATATAAAATGTATCATTCTTTTTCATATTGTATATAATTTGTATCAAGTCAATAAGTAATGTGCAATTTGTATATAAAGTGTATCATCTATACACATTGTGTATAAGTAATGTTTAAAGTGAGTATTTGTGATTGTTATGAAGCTTAAATATATTTATATTTTGTGTTGTCTGCAACTTTGGGATTACTATGTTCCTCTGGGTGATTATTATAGTACTCGTATCAGTGTGCATACAAACTGCAGTATAGTGACTCATTTGAAAGATACTTTGGATGATCAACAGATTGAGATGTTTAGAAGAATATGTTTTGGTTATTTTGTGGAGTTGCCCGAATTTTTTATACAAAACCAACTTATGCATTCACTATTTCCTAGGAAAGTGGTGTCACCTAAAGATGATGCGTTATGGATTAAAGTGAATAGCACCAAGTTGCGCTTTGGACTTGCAGAATTTTGTATTATCACTGGTTTAAAGTATAATGGTGATCCCAATAAGGATTATGAATCTGTCAAGACGGGTCGGTTGATGGAACTGTACTTTCCAAGCATGTCGAAAGTGTCTAAGAAATTTTTAACTGACTGTTTCTTAAAAAAGATGTGGAAATCTGATGAGGACGCATTAAATATTGCAGTATTGTATTTCATTCATAGTTTCCTATTTTCTATTAAAAATGATGATTTGATAAGAAAGAATGATTTTTTGTTGGTTGAATCTGGTGATTTTGAGACTTTTCCTTGGGGAAAAGTGGGTTTTAATGCTACGTTGGAGTCACGAAGGATAAGGTCCGTAGCAGGAGAGAGATGTACCGATATGGTGGTTTGCCTTTGGTATTCCAGTGTTGGTTTTATGAATGTTGCCTCTATACTCACAAGAATCTCATTTACCAGATTGGAGATCTTGTGGCACACATACTAAACTGGACTGTAAAGAAGAAGGTGACCTTCAAGAGGCTGAGGCGAGAATTATTTCTTTTAAGTCAGGAGCAGGTAAAAATATTTTTGTTTAGTTTACAACATTTTGTAGCAATACATATGAATCTACTTCTGATATATAAATTATGCATTTCTGATACATAAATAATATATTTCTAATACATAATATCAATTAACTGTATGATGTGTAGTTTTTACAAGTAATATATTGATTGTCTTTTATTTGTAGTTGGTGTATGGTAACATTGCCCAAACAAATGTTGAACAAACAAGGCTTGAATTGCATGCTTTTGTTCCTGTGTATGAAGATCAAAATGTTGAAGTTAATCCAAGAGATTATGTTGATGATTTCAACACCCGACCTAAAAAGAATGCTAAAAAGCACCCCAAAAATAAGCTGGAATCACAACCTATCAACAATGAGAATGAGCTGAAACTTCTGAGAAGTGAAATCAACACGGTACAATTCTATTTTGGCTTTGAGCAGTTCTGACAACTTAATTAATATTAGGTTTCGCTTTTTCTTTTATAGGTAAACGACAAGGTTTCGTCTTTGGAGCAGTTAATGATTTCCTCATTTGAAAAGGTTTTTAAAGCTTTAGGTGAACGCGATGCTTCAAAGGTATTCTCATGACTACACTTATTTATTTTTATACATGTTACTAGAATTTTATAACTTTTTGTATATTTTTTCTGAATAAGGTAATAAAAAAAATGACGACCATCATGATAGTCATGGATATTATGATACTGGTGATATTCATAAAGATTATTTTGGCGATAAGGAAGTTGCAGAGAATAATTTTAGCATTGACGAAGTTGTAAAGAAAAATGTTGACACTGAGGTAAGTCTAGAGCAAACTGTTGATATTATGAAGGGTTTGGTGAAGGATTCTATAGGAGCTGGTAAAAGTAGTGAAAGAGTTGGTGATGAAAAAGCCTGGATTGAGGATGCCGAGTTGCTCACCCAGAAGTTTTGTGACAAGTTGTTGGTGGAGGATTCTATACAAGTTGTTGGTAAAAAAACAGTTGTGCGGAAGTGATGAGGACAATGGTTGGACTAGTGATGCTGAGGCTCAAATAACTGCAATCACCCAAAAGTATTTCAATCAAAATATTATACATGGTGATTGTTTAGGAGTGGATACAAATATTGCTACTATGCAGGAAAATCGTATAGTTGTTGTTGATCATGACACACCTGAAATGATCCCTAGAGAAAGGAAACCAGCAAGGGTCATGAAGTCACCATTCATGAACACATTTGACTCTGGTGGCACCATCCAAGTTGCTCAAGATAAGCCAACTAAGTCAAAGAAGCCCATCTTGACAAATAAGTCAAATAAGTCCATCTTCACTGTAAAGTATCATTTTTCAGGGAAATGTTAACAATCCTGTCGATTTCAAAATATTGTGTAAGTGGAGCACTTTCATCAATAAAGGCTTAAGGACTAATGCACCGTAAGTTTTATGTTTCAGTTTTTTCTTTTTCTTGTTTATTTTTCGTGTTTCGTGTTATGAACCATATCTTTTTATTATGTTTCATCATGGACGGTGTTTATACAGGGAATAACAATAAACTAAATAAAATCTTTGAATTTGGAGTTGATGATATTGGAGCCAAAAATGGTTCTTCACATTTTCATATCCCGGCCTACCCTTGTGTGATTCAGTAAGTCAACGTTATAATGGTTCTTCATATTTTCAGCATATTGATGTTGTCTCATACTATAATTTTCTGACAATGTGTGTTTATTCTTCATATTTCAGCATATTGATTTATTTTTTACTATTTGAGAAAGAAAGGGAAGTACGATGTTGATGTTCCAGTAATATTCACAACTACCGACTGTTGGTTTAACTTCTTGATTTCAAATTTGTACAAGGAGTTTTTGATGAAAAAGAGAGACATGAATTTGATTACCGAAACAGATCCAATTGCCGAGTATATACTTGGGTATTTTTTAAGATATAATGTTCCTTGATGTACTGTTGATGAAGTCCTTTTCCCTATAAATCTGTCTGATAAGTGGCACTGGATATTGGCGAGACTGTCATTCAAAGATCTGTGCATTTATGTATACGATTCCATGAGTGGCATGCGGCAGAATAGTGCAGTTCGGAGATCAATTGAGCCATACTCAGTGTTGCTCCCATATTTTCTTCATCGTATTGGTTTTTGGGACACAAAGGATAATCCTATGGGAATCCCCACCATTGATCCTTTTGAGATTCATGTCGTTGATGGGTTGCCAACGCAAGATAACACATAAATTATTATTGAATATTTTTGATTCTTATTCATTTTTTGTACATGAATTCCTATTTGGATATTATACTAACTTATTCGTTTATGTGTGACCTTGTATGTAGTGACTGTGGTATTTATGTTGTTGCATTTGCTGAGTACATCATTCAAGGCAGCAGTATTCCTAAAGCTATTGATATTGATGGGATACAGAACCGATATGGTATGTTGCTATGGGATTATGGAGTGAAGAAAGAAATAGCACATGCACTTAGTGATGACGTGTCACAAATGATTTCAAAAAATATTTCCTGATTTAATGTACTATTTATGGTCCCATTAAGTCCAAATTATTTCATAAATAGCCAAAATGACATATTTTGATTACAATTGCAATAACTTTGCAATTATAATCCATGCATACGATTTTTGCGTTATTTTACCAGAAATTAGTCCTTGATATTTTTAAATACTAAATAACCATTTTTTAAAACATTTCTATGCATCAAAATTCATATTTATAATTAGTAATTATTTTACAAATTATTTTGATTAATTTATTTGGGGTATTTAACAAATAGCCTTGTTTAATTTCAATTTCAGCCTAATTAACCAGCCCAAATACCCTTATAAGTCAGCCCAAAAGATCCTAGGCCCAAACACCCAATTCTTGTTTAATCCTGACCGTTGATCATTTTTTATCAACGTCCCAGATCCTTCCTACCATAATTACACCTAAACTACCCCTCCGCCCCAAACCTCTCATTCTCTCCTCTCACCCGCCGTCACCCCTTCCCCTTCTCTCTCAGATGCTCTCTAATCCTAACCCTAACTCTCCCTCGTCGTCACTCATCTATCGTCGTCCATGGTGGTTTCTCACCACCCCCGGGCCTCTAATGGCCTCTCTTATGCTGGGTACCTCCGTCTCTAAGGTCCTCAGGGGACCAGGGTTAGTCCGCTTACGCATTTGGCTCCTTCTTGCCTGTTTCAGGCCATTCTGGTTCGATTTCGAGTAAGATCTTCTTATTTCGCCTTAAACCAATGGATTTATAAGCCTATGTCTTCATCTCTGTGTTGTTTTTTTTAAACCCTAATTTCGTCCTTTGAACTTCTTAGATCTGTACAAATCTGAGATGGATCGAACTTATTTCACATGTTTTTATGAAAATCTTCTGATTTTTCGAGTGGCTTTCCATTTTCCTAAACTAGGGTTTCCTGAAAATCTTTTTCTCCAAAACGTTTTCTGACTTTAAATGTTTAATCTTCTATTCTTATGTGCTTTTGACAGATTATGTTGAGTTTGCCTCAACCCTAACTAGTTTATGCTAAAACTCCAATTTTTGACAATTTTGTTTGGATTCTGAGTTTGACCGAGTTACTTGTGCACTGTTTTCGTTCTATTCTTTGATTCTCATGATTTTTCTTTAGCTTAATTCGATGTCTTGTGATTTTTACCCTAGTATGTCTCTATTAGGGTTTGTGATTCTATTCTCGACTGATCCTGTATGTTTATACTTGGCCTATTTGTTTATTTATGAAAACCTATATTTTCTTCCTTAAATCAGTATTATTTGTTTGAATTCCGATTCACTAATTCGCGCGGTTAAAACCTATGTGCAGATTCTCGATTATTTCTTTTATATGCAACCTTATTTAGTTTTCTTACCTTATTTGATTAACCGTGATATTTACTGATTCTTCACTAATTGTTTCCCTAATTGAACCCCTGTTTATTTACCCCAAATTGCCTACTTTGTACCTAAGTCTTACTTGATTTTCTTTCCTTAAATGTGTCTTGCTCTTTACCGTTGGTTAATTACCCCTTAATTAAGGGAAGACTTACTAATTTTGTGCTTGACTGATTCTGTGGCTTCCTTAATTGTTGAAGATTGATTTCCTTTACCTTATTTTACTCTGCTTTTAACTACTATATATACTCTTTTCTATTCTCACTTCTACACGAACATTAGTTCAAAAATACTCTTGCACTTAAAAGCTCTCTCTCTCTGTTCTTCTCTGTTACTTGCAAATCTCCACTGACCTAGCCGGTTGTAAGCCAAGACTGGTTATTGCACAACATCTGCTTTATACTCTGTGTTCTTCTATCCCTAACTGGTATGTCCTGATTCAATTTCGAAGCCTAAAACTCTATGTGTTTCATTACTGTTCTAATTCATTAATTATGAGTTCCAATCCTGATCCTGTTTACTATCTTGTTTGCCCAATATGTACTAGCATGTCTAAACTACATTGCCTAATTGATGTTTCACCTAGCATGTATGAATTTTGTTCTGTTAAATCTGTGATTAGTGTGTCTAATCTATAATGATCTGCCTACTGCTTATCTAGCATGTTCAATCTGTTTGTTCAGTATGTTAGCATGTTTAAACTATGAACACTTGTGATGTTTTCCTAGTTTGTTCACTTAGGTTCTTGCTTAGTCTGCTTTGCTAAGTTGTCTAGTATCTCAAAGTAACTCTGGTTGTGTACCTAACTTGTCCAGTGTTAGTATGTTTTCCACATGATTGTTCTGTGATCCTTGCTCTATGTCCCTACCACCTATTTTATAACTAATTTCCTAATCCTATAAACTCTGGAAAAACTTCTGTACATCCTGTTGTTTATGTGCATCTACTATACATTGATGTGTATTCTATGTGTCCCCAATTCCTCACTATCCATGTGTGAAAGATGTTGTTGAATGATGCTGGACCTAATTGTTCTAGGTTGTTGGCTGATTTCCAAAGTATTTTCATACTGTTATCAAACTACTTTACTACTAAATCAGTTTTTCACTCTTTCAGAAAAACCTCTTTACTTATAGAGTCATTTAAATATTGTTTTCTTGTCAAAACCTTTTCAAAACTATGTCAAGCACTCTCACTTTACTCTTAAGTCCCTAAGTTATGCCCCTCCGGTGTGTGTACTGCCTTGGGATCCTCTTGAGACTCCTTTGAACTGTGGCACACTAGGGCTGTCCATTCCACACTGCACTTACTCAATCCCTGTTGTGAAAGTCTGGGTGTGAGCACTGCCCGGTATCCTTAGGGAACTCTGACATACCTGGACATGAATTTGGCTATGAAATCCTTGGCATTTGAGACTACTGAAGGCCTGGCATTACCAGGTGTGCTTTGGGCCTACTTCAGACTCCCTATAGTTAATTTACTTTTCATTTATGTAATTTATTCGATCAGTGGTCTGTAATAATTAATTATAAACAGATATTGGGGTAACTAGTGAAAAAAGAGGGTAGTTGTATGGTATTGTGGGTAAAACTGGGTAGAAACCATGTTTCTAGGCTTTATATTCTGCAAATCTGCATTAGAAGCCATGTTCTAGGATTAATGTGTTCATTTTCATGCAAACCATGTTAAACCTGCATTAGATATCATGTTTTAGGGCTTCACGTTTATTACTTCAGTATACTACGTAACATTATTCCATGCCTTTTTTGCATAAGTACTTTCACTTAGAGATCCTGCTACTAGGTTAATAACCCTGCCTTAATAAATTGTCATTCTTGTATGCATTAGATACCATGTTTTTAGGAACTCTGTTTGCATTTGTTTGACCATGTATATTTCGGTTAAAATGAATAACTGTCCATGAAAAGATGTAAACAGCCTCACGCATAGGTATCACGTTTCTAAACACAAGCTGATGCAAATCACCTGTTAAAAAGTTTTTGTCACCTAGAACAACATTCATGTAGGTTGAAAAATTTCTTAAAATTGTTAAACAACTCCTGTAATTGTGATTGCGCATAGTCCCCACGCCTAGGCAAGCCAACACTCGATTTACTAAGGATTTCCCAGATTTGATTAAACATTCCAACACGTGCTAAATTTTTAAAGCTTAAAACATTAATTGAACAGGGTAATTAGCCAATTTAACCAAAAGCAGTCATAGGTGGCGTGAGCCAAAATATATACAGACCCATAAACCATAATATCTACCACGTGTGTGCCAAGAACTAGTGTCACAAGTCCTACGGGCATACTAACAGAATATACAAGAGATATAATATAACTGTCCCACTGTCTGGAAGAAATAGACGGGAAATAACAAAAGAAACTCCATGGTGCTGCCGAGGATCGTCGGGAGAAGCAACTCACCGTGAAGTCAGGTCCAATCTATACTCAGAATCGAGCTCCGGTCTGATAACCAGATGCACCAGCCTCAGAACCTGTACATTTAAGTACAGAAGCATAGCATGAGTACATAATAAATATGTACCCAGTGAGCATCCCGTCTAATCTCGAAGAAGTAGTGACGAGAGGTCGACTTGACACTCACTAGGGTCCAACAATATAAATTAACAAGGTATGATAACAACAATAGGCATATAAGGGTGATAAAGACAGTAAACATTAAAGGTAACTGCAATTCAAATAAAATTCTGGAAGTAAATAAACAATTACTACTTCATTTCCCCCCAAATATCTGTCATTTCAATATCCATGAAATCTTAACAATTTTGCATGCGCATACGGGATAAGAACAACCGGCCTGAGCCATCATAATAATCATATATGTGCACTGTCGAGGGTTGAACGGCCCGAACCATAAAGTATCTTTCAATCCGCCGTGGCGTACGGCCCGCTCCCATGAGAGTGGGGGAAATAACACTCTGCTCTCGGAATGTAAATTGCGAAGCAGTCACATGCACACATAATATCCTCATAAATTACTTTCCAGTGGAAAATTCCTTTAAATTATCAAATTCCATGATCTCAGGGAGCAAAGCTACACCTAACATGAATTCATGAAGCATATAATTCCTTTCGAGGAAAAGCACAAGGCATGGTGTGGGCCTAACTACCCGAACATAACAATAATAGCCGCTACGTACGGACTCTCGTCACTTTGTACGTACGTAGCCCCCACAAATATTAACACATAGCATTTAGATCACCCATGGGGACAATTCCCTCTTACAAGGTTAGAAAGGAGACTCACCTCATGTCGAACCTACTTTCCGGGTCAAGAATGCGCCCGAAACTCCAAACTCGTCTCTCAAGGACTCGAAACTAGCCACAAGTTACTGAATTATATCAATAAATGCTAAATGAATCAGTTCTAATGCATGGAAGTGAGTTTTCTAAAGTTTTTCCCAAAAAGTCAAAAATTGAACCCGGGCTCGCTCGGTCCAAACCCGAAATTCGGACCAAAACCCGATTACCCATTCGCCCCCGGGCCCGGATATGTAAATGGTTTTGGAATCCGACCTCAATTTGAGATCTAAATCCTCAAATTTTAATATTCTTAGGTTTTACCCAAAATTCCCAATTTCACCATGAAAACCCTAGATTCTAGGATGAAATCTTGTAAAAAGAAGTTAAGGAGTGAAGAAAATGAGTTAGAAATCACTTACAAACGTTTTTGGAGAAGAAAGTGTGCTTGAAAAATTGCCTCTTATGTTTTGGGGTCTTGAAAAATGAAGAAAATACTGAAAATCCCGCTTATTTATACCCCTCTCAGGCTCCCCACCGCGGACCGCGCTAAACGACCGCGGACCGCGAAGGCCTCCCCACCGTGGACCGCGCTAAGGCGACCGCGGACCACGAAGGCCCTTCCACCTCGGACCGCGCAAGGCGATTGCGGCCGCGAGGACTCCCACCGCGGGCCGCGAAAAGGGGACCGTGGACCGCACTGGCGGATTTAGAGATTTGAAATTCTCTGAACCTGCAACAGCTGTGATCTATGCCTAACACTCCCTAAGACCTACCCGAAACTCACCCAAGCCCTCGGAACTCCAAACCAAAAGTGCACACAATCTCCAAAACATCCTACGGACTTATTCGTGTAATCAAATCACCAAAATAACAAAGTAAACATCGAATTAAACCTCAAACTCAATGAAATTTTCTCACAAACTTCTTTAAACCTAAACTTTTGCATTATAGGTCCGAATCACGTCAAATGGATTCCGTTTCTTACCAAATTTCACAGACATAACAAATATAATATATAGGACCTGTACCGAGCTCCGGAACCATAATACGGGCCCGATACCATAGGTTTCACATAGAATTTCATTTTCAAAACCCCTTTATATTTTTCAGAAAGTAATTTTATTCAAAAATTCATTTCTCGAACTTGGGACCTCGGAATTCAATTCCGGGCATACGTCGAAGTCCCATATTTTCCGACAGACCTTCTGGGACCATCAACTCACGGGTCCGGGGTCCGTTTACCAAAAATGTTGACCAAAGTCAACTTTACTCAATTTTCAATACAAAATATCATTTTCATTAGTTTTCCTCATAACGGCTTTCCGGCTACACGCCCGGGATGCGCACGCAAATTGAGGCGAGATAGAAGGAGGTTCTCTTGACTTCAGAACACAGATTTAGCTAGAAATACGCGGGATGACCCCTTTTGGGTCATCACATTTATAAACTGCTTAAGTCTTACAGGTTTTAAAATCAGTAGGAAAACTGATTAGGACCCTGCCATTGAGTTTTTTAAACAAGTGTTGCATGTATTAATGTTCACCTAGACATTCTGTCCCAGGATTCTTTCTAAAAATTACCTGAATCTGTGTTTGAGACGTGCTGTTTATTTGCCTATATACATGTGGAGGTAAGCATGAGCCTTTTAACTGCTTCTTCACCTAGTTGCTTGTCCTACCTGTTATTTGTTTGTCGCCTAGATTTTTCCCTTTTAAATACCTTAGGGGTTGTCTAGAACTGCCCAGATTTATAGGTCCTAACTCCTCCGGGACCACAAGAAAGGGACGAGTAACAACACGCTTAGAGTTCGTTAAACAAAAACTCGCTTGATAACCACTAAGGGGTGGGATAATGGGCAGGAAAGGATATGATGACCTGTGCGCTAATGCAACGTGTAGCCCCTCATTGAGGAGTGATTAACGGGCATTGCATGGATGTGATCCTATAGGATAAATAACTTAGGACCCCTTTCACCCTATTTACATATGTGTGCTTAGACTGCTTATCTGTTAAAACCTTACTTATTTTACATATGTGTGCTTAGACTGTCTATTTGCTACTTGACTAATTCACAAAGTAAGTTTGGCCGGGACCCACCGTTGTGGACTTCGAGGGGTGCCTAACACCTTCCCCTTAAAGTAACTTCAAGCCCTTACCCAATCTCTAGTTGTACAATTAGTGTTATAAATTACCCGTAATAGGTGCCCTAACGCACCTTAATTCGTTAGTTGACGACTCTTCAATTACTTATATCCCTTTTCCCAAAAGGAAACGAGTTGTCTCAATAATGTCAAAAACCCTGACTATCCGCAAGGAAAGAAAAAGGGGGGCGCGACATTGTCTATTATACAGTTTCCCTTCATTATTTCAGTTTTGTCTTCTTTTCCATGATTATCCATCATCTCAACAATATTAGTCTGTGTACTTCTACGTTCTGACATTGTAAACCAGTTGAAGTTGTTGCGAGTAAGTTGCCACCCAAGTATGAACTTGAATATGAGCATTCAACACTTGAATACAGAGTTTTCGACGTTATGCATAATGGATATTCAGTGATATCCAGGTTTTTCTTTTTCATCTCCACATACAAGCGCACACTCATATCATTGTATATTAGAATTGCTATATAGCCATCCTTCATTGTATATTTTATCTCCATCGCACTTGTAATTGAATCTATACCCAATTGCTTGTACATCTCATCAACAAAATACTCATAGCTACAGTCCGAATTGATCAACACGCCATTAACAAGGAAATTAACAAATTTACTCTCAATTACCCATTCACCACTGTGTTGAAGTAAAATCAGAATCAAAATTGGAACAGTAGTTCCAACATTCACAATATCCATAGACATTAGTTGGGTTTGTGAAATTTTGTATTAATTTCACAATTTAAGAACAAAATCTCAACTCTATTAAGCTGATTGTAGGCCACAATTACGCAAAAACTCTGAATTTCACCGTGATTTTTTTGGAGCTCTTCAGTAGAACAAATTACTATTGAGCAAATGAGAATGCAGGTAGATGGGCTTCATCAGTAGAACAAGTCCATACTAATATAGTAAACCCAATCCAATTGTTAGTAATAATTGAATTAGCCCATAGGGTCCCGTTCCGACCACGTCCTAATAATGAATAGATTAGCTGACCATTATCTAACGCGCTTTTATATTATTATTTATTATAATAATAAATAAAGAAAAACCGTAAACCAAACACAACCTGCCCACTCGTCAAAAGCAGACTTCAAATAAATATAAATAAAAAGAAAAAGCCAAAAAAAAAGAAAAAGCAAAAAAGAAGAAGAAAACACCATCACTACACATCACAACTTTTCTCACATAAGGGCCTCTGCTTTTTCTTCTTCATCTTTGATGAGCTCTTTGATTTTGACTTAGCTTCACTCTTCTCGGATCAGGTTTATTTTCTATTTTAAACTCTTGATCTATCCATTTTATACCTCAACTTCACTTCCTTTTTTTTTTTTTTTTTTTTTTTGGAAAAAAAAGTTATTTAGGGTTTTTGTTTTATGTATGTATGAATCGAAAGTAGGATTTGACGATTCATGTTTTGAAGTGATTATGCATCTAAGTTGTAACAAAGTGGCTTCAATTTTTGAGTGAAGTTGAAGTTATGATGTTCGATCTAGCTGAAAGTTAAGCTTTTTCATCTGAATCGAACTGTATGTTTTCTGCTCAGTAGATCCAGTTGACCCAATTTGGCCGGTTAATTTATTTAATTTTTTTGGAATAAATTTTAAGCTAATAGCTTTGGAACGATCAATTTCCTATTTTCTGGATCATAAACAAAAATTGAATTTTTTATTACACTATGAGTTTTTATATTGCTTCATTTTACGTATCAATTTCCTGGGTAATATCAATAATTTTTGTAAATTTGAAGTAACTAAATTTTTGGTCATAAACAAAAATTCAACCTTTTGCTTTACTATGAGTTTTTACTTGCTTCATTTTACCTTCTAGTCCCTTTGTCCCAAAACGTTGATTAGGAGTACAAGGATCAAAGCATTCAATCTTTGGTAAAAGTTTGAACAACAATTCTTTAAATCATGAAGTCGTGAATTATTTTTAAGGAATGTTTGAAATTATTATAATCTGATCAAGAATTATGCGACCTCAAATAGGAAGTGTATCATATGTAAAATGGGTCCCCTAAGAGGAGTACTTCTTTTAAAGGTTAATTGGGATTATGCTAGTTGTTTTTGGTCGCAATTGTAGAGCTTTGTCTATTGTAGTGAGGAAAAGAAGAGGAAACGGTCTATTATAGTTTTTACTCTCATTTTCCATGTTTTGAGCTCTTTTCGTTGAAAAATGGAAAATGGAAAGGGGGTGGAGGAGCAGAGGATTGTAAAAGAAACGTTATTGTGCTGGTAATTGAGTTCCTTTGTGTTGGCATTTACTTGCTTATTTTTGAACTTGAAAAGTATGATTACTCAAATTTCATCCTACTTTACTGTGGTTTGAAACCTCGAAATATGATTCTCAACGAACAAAGTTTATGCTTTTGTGCATGTCGATTTTATATGAAAATGTCCTATACTTTGTATTTCTAAGGTTTATACAATCCACAGATTCCATCTCTTCTTGACAGCTTGAGTGTGCTTAAAGCTGCTTTAATAAATTAAATTTATTTCCATTGACGTTCAGTTCATTTTACCAGCATGTTATGGTTGATGAAAAGCAAGATGGAGTAAACCTACAGACTGAAAGTTATAGATTACGTAGAACGACAGCACATTCCTTTCTTCTTTTAATTTCTGCTTAAATTGTGTTACTGTGTTGTACTGTCTCTTGATACAAGACCAATTTGCTGTGCTTATATAAGGCCCTTACTTGATGACCTATTCTACTGTTTGACTTTCAGATTCTGACCTTAGTTGTTTAAATTGTAATGTTCTATGATTGTGTATGCAGGATAATCTGTCGTGCCGTGTTAGCTGTCCTGATATTCTTGTAGTTGTAGCCTTGGAGTCAACCATGTGATGAAGATTGTACCCCGGCCTTCTTAATATGTAAGTTCTATGTCTTAGAATTGGTGTTTCGTTTTATTTAAAAAAAGGAATTTGGGGTTTCCTTTTCTATATGTAGTTAATCGGCGTTTTATCAAATGATGTTGTAAAGAAAGAGACAAGTGGGATCCTTGCTCTGGCTTCGTTGAACAATTTGCAGTCACAATCTGAAGCTAGAACTATCTTTTAGAGGAACTAGTTTCTTGCATTTTAATGACTTGTGACTTGGCTTTAACAAGCCATCCGCGTAATTTTTCTCTTATATTTTTAAAGAAGCAACTGCTCCTTAAATGGTTAGGTTACTAAAATAGTTCTGCTAAGAATCATTTACAAGTGATCATCAGCACTTGCATATGAGTTTGTGCCTATATTTGTGAGGCTCGGTGTATTGCTTGTATCCCTTTGCTCACTGCTCTCATGCATAAGAACTCTACCCAAAGCTTTCTGGATGATATAACTTCCTTTTACAAAAATTAGGAGTGCCTCCACTAGAAATATTCTGGAGAAATGTGGAAGTGTGTAGAGCTTGTCTCGTTATAGATGATGTAAGAACTACAAATGTGGTAGGAATTTCTATTCTAACAGAAAAAACTGTATGCATTAGACATAGCATAAGTGATGTGTAAAACTTGTATAAGTTTATTTTGTATTTGTAAAACTTGCCTTCTCTGTTTCCAATCTCAGAGGTTTATAAGACAGATCAAGACTATAATCGAATAAGAAAATGTAACTATGCCTTCTGGGTGCTATGTCATTATTGTTCTGCGAAGAGGCTTCACATTGATTTCATCATCAGGCTCTTTAGAATGCTTAGTCTGATTATACTTCGTTTTCCTTCAAATTGCAGACCTGCTTATTCAAACGATCGCCAGATTCAACTCTTTTTGCTACGAACATGTCTGTGTTACCGAAAAGTGATTCTATCCAAATTAGAGAGGTATGGAGCGATAATCTCGAGGAGGAATTTGCTTTGATCCGTGAAATTGTGGATGCCTATCCTTACATTGCCATGGACACTGAGTTCCCTGGGGTGGTGCTTCGCCCTGTTGGCAATTTCAAGCATATCAATGAGTATAACTATCAGACCTTGAAGGATAATGTTGATATGTTGAAGTTGATTCAGTTGGGTCTCACATTTTCCGACGAAAATGGAAACTTACCTACTTGTGGGAGCGAGCGCTATTGCATTTGGCAATTCAACTTTCGTGAATTTGACACAAGTGCAGATATTTTTGCAAATGATTCAATCGAATTGCTGATGCAATCTGGGATTGATTTCAAGAAGAACAATGAAATGGGAATTGATGCAAAACGGTTTGGCGAGCTCTTGATGTGTTCTGGAGTCGTTTTGAATGATGGGGTGCATTGGGTGACATTTCACAGTGGGTATGATTTTGGATACTTGCTCAAGCTATTAACATGTAGGACTTTGCCTGAAACACAAGCAGGGTTCTTTGATTTGCTTAACGTGTACTTTCCACTGGTTTATGACATCAAACACCTGATGAAGTTCTGTAATAGCCTTCATGGTGGCTTGAACAAGCTGGCGGAACTGTTGGAACTCGAGAGAATCGGTATTTGTCATCAGGCAGGTTCAGATAGCTTACTAACCTCGTGTGCTTTCAAGAAGTTAAAAGATAACTTCTTTAATGGCGCTACCGAGAAGTATGCAGGGGTCCTGTATGGTCTCGGTGTCGAGTATGGATCTGATAATAAATAGATTGACTTTGTGTACTTACTGGAAAATAAAATAGAGAAGGGGTTCAGTGTATGTGGAGCTGGGTAGGTTATGTACCATGTGTCTGTAAGAAAGTAATTGTGATAAAGTATTTGTAAGACAGTTTGGGCTTTCACTGAGGGTACTCAGTTTCTAATCCATTGTTTATTCAGCTTTGAGCATTTAAGCTATACAAAGGTTTCTGTTTCGTTCTTTGGCCATTTTCCAATTGTGGTGCAGCTTTCTCTAAAGGATGCAGAAAAGAAAAGGATTCCCTCGACAAGAAATTAGAATTTAGTTGCCAATTTGCCTATACCTTTATCTGTTTCGTGACGACCAACAATGGTGTTTATGACTTTTATCGGTATTCAGTTCTGGCTTTTGTAATATTCACAACTTAGTGACTTGCTTCATGCTTTTTTATACCAAGGGAAGCTGCTGACGCCTTGTTGGGGAATTGGGTGCGCGTACGGAGGAGATAAATAAATGAATAATAACCTCAATCATTAAAATTGGCAATTTACTTAAAATAAATTACCTTATAAGTAGTTGAATAATCTTAAAAGAAGACCCCATGATATTGACTTACTACATGTTCACTAGCTAAATAAAATCTTTATCCATTTATTTATCATTACCTGTGCGTAATGCTAAAGATATTATTCAAGTCCAGTTCATGTATTATCCTCTTCCTAAATGACACACGATATGGCTTCAGTTACAGTTTATATTGTAGTTTATCAGGGGCCAATTTTCTTTTATAATGGTAGTATTCGGGTGCATCTTAATTATTCCACTGAATATCCATGCTATCTCCCAACAACACATATATCGAGTAACTCTGCCCATCAAAACATGTATTCACCAAATGTATCGAGTAACTCTATCCATTAGCACATGTATCTAGGTGTTTTTTGTATTACACATTTATTTGTCTTTTCAATATACCTGGGCGTTTCAGGCATGCTCAATGTTCATCGGAGCAGGAAAAAAAGATACCTTTTTCACAAAAAGGGAGACGGTTTTTGACATCAAATATAGTATAAGGTTTATTTCCAAAGTGAATCATGAAGTTGTATGTATGTGTTGACATTGCTATATTACATAAATTACAAAAGGATAGGATGATAATTGTAAATTACAAGGATAGGATGATAATAGTGATGGTACAACTCAAAAGTAGGAAATACCAGGAGTAACTCTCTGAACAAAATTTCCTGGAATTTTCTGACCTAAAATTACTCAAAACTGTATCTACGAGAAGCCTGACAAGAGCCAATAATCCAAAAAATGAACATATAAGAAAAATAACAATTCCTTTGTTCTCCATGTGTACCTGATTCCTCTCAACCTTTTCCACCTCCTTCCTGCATTTTGATGCAAATGTTAGAATAGCAACACAAGCCACAAATAATGAATCATTATTATGAGAAATTGGCCACCTGTTCAAAATATTTACTTCTAGCCATCTAAAACTCGGTGTTAAACATGAAATCCAGGGGAAATTATACTGTTTCATTCGGCAAAATAAACACCGTTACGTCTGGGGACAAAAAGGAAAAACAAATAGACATCAACGTTACTGTGCTAAAATTGCAACAATACATTATTGATGCTTCCTTGCAACATTAATGCTGGCTGCATATGGATTAGTTCATTTCAAATCCTCTAGTTAATGCATGAACTGATATTTTTAGATTAATTCAATGTAGATGGGAGCTTAGGTATCTTATAGTACAATGCTTCCTTTTCAAACTCCTCTTCTTGTGGTGAGACATAAGTATCAAGTGGTGGGGAAAGCTACATTTACCGGACATAAAACATGATTTCTGCACTAACTTATCGGTCGTTCAAATGGTTTCCTACTTCATTATTGTAGAGCATAAAATGAAATTGCAGTATTTGTTGCTTCTCTATTATAAGAGGGATGATTCCTCTGTCATGTCACTATAATCTGCCTACTATCCTACAATTCAAACTAAAACAGTTCCTGAAAGATAACATAGGACGTCATATGAGAGAACAGGATCAGGTCAAATAGAGACCTTATAACATGGCCTATTTAGAACTCACTGATTCCATTATTAGGAGAAAAATATACCTGAGAATAGCATTTCCCCTGATAATATCTTCCAGCTGCGTGGAAACAAGGGATTTCCATGATACTAGGTCCGCAACTTCTTTACCCTGAGAGAAGCATTATGATTGAATATTTTGATCAGTAACATTGGCATGAATTTATCAAAAGCTTGTGCCATAGACAAGAATCTACAGAAAAAAGAGAGCAAAGCTAAGAGGAAGAAATTCACATACTAAGGAATCCTTGCTTTCAGATAAACCCCTTATGTCTGATCTGATATTTTGAAGAAGTGCATCTTTTTCTCCCATTTCAGAATCGAAGTCTTTGAAAATCTTGCCATATCTAGAATTTAACTCTTCCAGATATCGTTCCAAAACTGACAAATTGATATCCAGAGACCGTACTTTTTTCATCAATATCTTCAGACTGTCGCCGGGCATCCTATTTACCTGTTGATGACGGACTTCTTCCACTTGGTCAGCCACATCAGTTGTCATTACACCCCTTTTAACATCAGATTTTCCAAGAGCTAGATCCTTTTCTATTTCATCATCAATATCTTGAACGAATTCACCTTGATTAGAAACATGTTGAGTGGGCACAGATTTCTCGTCACTGCTAGTTCGTTCGGGTACAAACAACTTATCTTGATCAGAGATAAGATCCTCAAGCATCTTTTCAACAGCATCAACTCCGTACACCTCCAAAATGCTCAGTGTACAGTAGAACTCTGAACCATAATGGCTCAGAAGATTCAATTTAAGATATCTTACCCATTTTGGCTCTGGAAGAAGAAACCTTTGAGCATGCCTTACATTTCCAGCCGTAAAATTTCCAACTTTGATCCATGTGTCTGTTGGATAAATGGGACTGCCAAGGAGCTCAAAACCTTTTAGGTTAGACGAGTGATGTTCAAAATTTGCAACCTCGACTGTATCCACGAGGGTTTCTTCTGACAGTTCGATGACGACAAACTTCTCCTCAGCTGAGCAAGGATTACGAAGGTACTTGTCCTTATCTCTGCTCAAGATGTTGGAAGCACCTTTTGCTTCCTTGTTATAAGCCAGGACTTTGGCTCCTTTTGAAGCAGAAGCATAATTATACTCTGATCCTCCAGGCTCTAACCTATGTATAATCCCTCCCGCCTGGCCACTTTTGCCCTGATGTTTTGCGTTAAATGCCTTGTTTTTGAATTCATCAAGACCTGGAGGCACGGCACGAGCAAATCTGTCGGATTTTGAAGCATCTTTTTCTGAACTTGGAGTTGCCTCTGGTTTTCCCTCACTAGCCTGCTGTTGATTAGCAGGAATGGGGTTGCTGTTTTGCACAACATCGGGTGTTTCCCCGTTGATAACTTGATTTTTCCCTGCCTCTGTACATAAAATCTTTGCTGAGTCTTCAGAACTAATTTCCTGTGATGAAGTTCCAGTCTCGGGCAAAGCAGCACAAGTGCCGCTAGCATATTGAGGTTTATCTTCATCCCATGATCCTACAGGTACTGGAAAATCTCCAGCTCCATCTAAATCAAACAAATATAACATGTTAAAGGCAAATGATAATAGCTTTTACTTTCGAGAAATAGTAATGTCATGTTATGAAAAACAAATTTTAAACTAACTAAACAAAGATGCTAATAAATTAGTCGATTATGCACAAATTTGTATGCATCTTAATCACCCCTTTCCAACAAAGTGGAACCTGCGGACTTAATATCAAACTTAAAAGCAGTTGATGGAACTAACCTTCATTAACATCACCATGACCGATCCACAAGTTCAAAAGGAAAATAAGTGCCCAGAGAACAGCAACTGCAGAGAGTGAAACTTTATAAACACGATTCCTCCCGCAAGTTGTCTTCTCCAAAGCTCTTCTTCTTTGCAGAAGAGCCCTACGTGATCTCTGCATTGCACATCAATCTGATCTGCTATGACTCAATGATTAGCAATCTCAAGACGAGCTAGTGAAAAAGGCCTACACCTACACCAGAAGAAATAAGACTTTATACTTTCAAAATGCAGAATTCAGTCATAAGAGAAAATCATAATGATCTCGGGGTAACTCAATGATACAAAAATTTGGGCAAAGATTAGCATTGCAGATTGATCATACCAATCACGTGCTCATAAACTATCAATTTCTAAGTAAGTCAAGCATATAGAGTGCATAACAATTAACAAGTGGAAAAATAAAGCAAGAACATGACTCAACACTATACCAACTAAAGCATTTGATGGTCCTTTACTCTTCATCAATCTCACCACAGCTGTACACTAATAACAAAAAAAAGGAAATGAAAAGCTTTGCTTCCGGCTAAAGCTTTTACATACATATGGAAACTATTGGAATTGAAGCCAATTCTAAATATATACAAGACGAATAAGAATACGGAATTTACTACTCATCTGATATTCCAAATAAAACCAAAACGTACCCAAAAAAATGGAAATTTCCCCTTAAGAAAATTAAGAAAAGATCCAAATTTGGTCAGTGACTAGATCATCAGACAAAAATCCCAGAAAAAAAAAAGATCAAAGAAATTATCAGATATGAAAGACTCAAATTGTTGAACAGTATATTCAAATTAAACTATGAAAATGGGACATAATTCAGTACAAAGAAAACAAGATAAATAAGGCAACAAGTAAACAAGATCACCTGAAGGATCTTCAAAATCCAAGAAAAAAAGATCCGAATTCCAATCAAATAGACCAAAACGGATCTTTTTATTTTTCCCTGCTTTTGTCTTTGCCGTTTCAACACTTGTTTTCGTTTTTATATATTCAGTCTCAGATAATTCCAACCTAACGGCTTTCTCTTACAATCTACTATTCCTTTTTTTTGAAAAAGTCTCTCCTCTCTCTCTCTCTCAAGACTAGGAATTTGAAGAAGAAAAGATGATTTCTTTTATACTATCAAAACTACTATATGAACTATTGATAATTTTTCTTTTACCATGACTGTGAATAAATATTTACATATCCACCCTGAATTTTCTGGGTTCTTTTACTACTGTACATATACAGGTGAGATTGAAGGAGGAAACGATTGCAAATGAAAAGAAGTGAGTGGAGAAAGTTTAGGGTAACAGGAGTGTGTAAGTTTTGACAATGACAGTCCAATGATTGAAGATTTAAAAGAGAGAGTGACGTGTAAATGCCAGCTTGGACCGTAAAA
The DNA here is from genome assembly GCA_005239495.1 of Nicotiana undulata. Classification (NCBI taxonomy): domain Eukaryota; kingdom Viridiplantae; phylum Streptophyta; class Magnoliopsida; order Solanales; family Solanaceae; genus Nicotiana; species Nicotiana undulata. Next base: position 26,982 of record ML263264.1, on the reverse strand, counting down.
AAAGGGCCAGTTGTAGATCTGATGAGCTGGAATCAGCAAGGAAAAGCGTAATCGGCGCACAAACCGAGTTTTCCATTCAGAGTACACTACGTGGGACGTGGCCTCACCTTTTGTGCTGTCTGCCCACTGCCACCGCTCACTTTACGTAAATTACCAAATACGACTATTAATTTCTTCATTATTATATATTTAAGTTTAATATATGCAAAATTTCAAAATTTATTCTTTTAAAGGAGCGCAAGAGTTTTATACTTTTTTATTTTCCATCTCCCAATAGAAGAATGAATTTTTAATCAGGTCAACCGAAAAGAATATTATGTCATTATGAGTTTTTAATTTTTTGTGACAGATATATAATGAAAGTGTATCACTTAAGATAAAGACAAATGAATACTACTTTCAAAATCTGCTTAGTAATTATCAATATTGTCTTAAGTCCTAAGTTGACAGAATTCACATGATTCATCATTCATAATCGGCTGAGCATAAATACTGGTATTTTTGAATATTAGCCAATAATCCTAATCATTTGAATTTCAATAATAAAATATCAAAATATTAGTTTAAAGTTATATTTTAAGTAATAGTATATATTTCCACTCACAAAATGTTAGAGTCAAGTATTTTTATTTTACAGTACAATGATTGTTAGAGCTTAGTAAAGGGTAAACTTTGGTTAAGTCAACCTATGAGGGTAAGTTCCCATGTATCATTCAAGGATTGGCCATGGCGTGTCATCAAATACGAGTTAACAAATGACATGTGTACTTATCTATGTTGTCTTTCCATTGTTCATGTTCCTACCATACAGAATGATATTTATGACCGTGTTTTCCACCACAAAGAAGTTCATTAATTTGTAGTACTTCAAATGCTCAAGTTTTCAGTTTCAACTCCAACTCTAATATTGTTCAAATACCTTTACATTACATTCTAACACGTAACTGCATCAATTCTCTTTACCTTTTGACACCTTTCAAGGGTAAGTTAAGGTAATCACCATTTGCAAATTAAAAAGGCAAAACACCTTTTAACACCCCCTAAATTTGACACGGATTATTAGTTACAGCCTTAAACTATTCATGGTCTTAATCACCCCTTCAACTTGGCCTTTTGAGAGTCATTACCCCTGGACGCTGATGTGGAAAAGAGTGTGGGTGCACTCGCCTGCCACATAGATTTTTCTGTATATGTGACATTTTTTTTAAAAATAAAATATATTTTTACCTTTTTAAGTGTGTTACTTTTTTGGATAATTTTTTCCGAATATAATTTATAATAAAATTTAGATAGAACTACATTATTTAGGCTAAATATTTTTATTTGGCTAAAAATAATAAAGTTTTAGTTAATCTTTTTGTGAATTTGACTTGAAAATAAAGATTTATACAATTGAAATAAATAGTCAAGGCATCTAAAAGTTATAAACAAAATACACATGACTTTTCGTTTCTTCTGACATTAGGCACTTCAAATTGGATTATGAAAACTCCAGTTCAATTTTTCGGTTATGAAATAACAAGCCAAATAATCTCAGTTTGGTTTGTTTTCTTAGAGATTTCAGATTAACTGGTTTACTTATTATGAAATTTCAGTTTAAACCTATGGATATCTTCTGACAAGAAATAATGGACCTCTAAATAAAGTAATATGTCAAATTGCCTAATTTCCCCATTCCCATTATATTCGTCTGAGGATTTGATAATTGTAAGTACAAATGTAAATCCTTGATATGACAAAAGAATTACAAGAAAAAAAAAAAAAAAATATGAGATAACTATCATGAGTATATATACTATATTAAAAGCACGAAGGTATTTAGCGAAATGTCGTTCGCCTTTTTTGCCCTTCGTATGGTATATTAAGTTGGATATAATTGTAATTATAATCACTAATAAATTTATATTTTTGGAGAAAAAACAAAGACTGCCGTCTATTTAGGTGCCATATATTTAGGTTTAGGAGCCTTTAGCTTTAAATTGTCGACTATTTAGGTGATGTGTCTTTAGGTTTAGGAGTCTTTAGCTTTTTCTTCTTTATATAATTATTAGGATTAGGCTTCTTTACTGTGTGTCTTTTCTTTATGTTTAGGATTCTTTAGGTTTTTCTTTGTTTAAGATTCTTTACATGTGTTTTTTTAGGTATTCATAAGTTTCAGATTAATGATTCAAATCGTATAAGCTGTAAACAGGTTAGTAATATTTTATTAAAGAATAATGATTGAATGAGATTTTTTTAGTAATTGCAGACGCTTGATAGATAATTCCTGTTTAACTAGAGTTTAATGGATTTTTAATATTATATTATTCGTTTATGTTGATGTTTAATTCGTCTTAACTAATCAACAGGGTTTTGAGAATTTACTGCAATGGTGAAAGCTGCAATAATGACTTGCCAAAAAAGCAAATAAGGATAAGACGAAGCAAACAATTGATATTGTCCTATCAAAGATTTCAAATTATGACCCTGAACTTCAAGCTTTTGGTAGGATTTTAAACTACTTTTAGGCATTAGTGGCTATAGATAATTTTGGAATTAGGTTTTATTTACCATCATTAGTAGCGAGACAATTTTTGTGTGTTCGCTAGACAAGAGAAAAAAGAAACCTTAATAACAGACTGAAGAAAAAAAATATAAACCTAATAATTGTCACGACCCAAATTTCCAACCTTAAGGATCGTGATAAAACCTAACATCACACTTGCTAGGCAAGTCAATGTTAGAATTCGATTAGCTATTTTCCTTTGATTATTTACTTAAACACAATAAAACAAACTTAAAGTAAATTAAATCTACTTATTTCCAGCGAATAACTTCATAAATAAAATGATGAACAAATAAATAAATCGAGCCACGAACTAAATATATATAACTCTAAAACTACTCCAGGGTCTGGTGTCACAATTCACAAACTTCTAAGAATACTACAAATAATGGGCTAAAAGAAATAATATATCTGTTTTGAGTAAAATAAAACAGTCTCTATAAAACTAGGAGAAGACTCCAGGAATCTGCGGACACCGACAGATATACCTCGTGTCTCCAAATGATGAATGACCGCTACTAAAGTCTCTAACGCTGGACGGTACCTAGATCTGCACAAAATAGTGCAGAGTGTAGTATCACTACAACCGACCCCATGTACGAGTAAGTACCGAGTCTAACCTCGACGAAGTAGTGACGAGGCTACGACGGGGCATTAACAATATAACCTGTGAACAATATAAAATAAAGCAAAAAACAAATTCTAAAATAAACAAACAATAACTGTAGCAACAATTTAAAATAACTCAGCCACATTTTTCATGTCTTAGCTGTAACCAATTCTCATGTAAGTTTCCAATTTTCCAAACTCGAACTTTAAAATCAAAGTAGTGCAAAATATGAAAAATAGTAAAGTAAAACAGTAAGTTCTCAAATCCTTGTTTTTGAAAATCAGTGAAATATAAGTGTCCTCCCTTATTGCTCCTTGTTGCGGCGTGCAACCCGCTCCCACCTGTCCACCCTTATTGCTCCTCCCTATATATATATATCACCCTTATTACTCCTGTTGCGGTGTGCAACCTAATCCCACATGTCCACCCTTATCACTCCTTGTTGCGGTGTGCAACCCGTTCCCACCAGACATATCATATCAGTTGATTTATGAAAACTCTCACAATTCAGGCCAAGTCTTTCACAACATTTTTGTCTCAAGACATATAAACAAGAAACTGTATTTTCTAATAAATTTCATCAATATCATCTTAAAATGAAACCGACATGAATATACATATCTCGTAAAACAATGTCAACCCGCTCAACCTTTACGTACCACAATGAAACCAAGGAAACAACCAACACTTTCCAAAATAATTGAAACAAGATTTAACAACAAGTTAACAAAGCCAAGTAGTCATAGAAACATCAATGAGCATAAAACAATTAAGCCATGAATCAAATAAATTGAAAACAGGGAATGGATCATGTTTAACAGACCATTTGGTGGTGCATAGATACTCGTCACCTCACCTATACACCACACACATGCAAATTCACATAGCAATTAAGTTGGGGATTCCTATTTCTTCAAGTCAAGGTTAAACCAAGCACTTACCTCAAATTCGCAAGCCACTCACTGCTCAATTACAACTTTTCTTTTTGAACACTCGAATCTAACCATAATTAACTTAACATCATTAATTAATTCTAAAGGAACTAACTTTAGTGAAAAATTATAATTTTTTCTAAGTTTTCTAAAAAAAAAAAAAGTAAAAACCCGAGCCCGAGCCTGCATAGTCCAAACTCGGGGTTCGGACCAAATTACGTTTATCCATTCATCCCCGAGCCCGAATATGCAATTAGTTTTGAAATCCGACCTCAATTCGAGGTAAAGATTCGTTCTTTATAAAATTCTCTATTTCTACCCAAATTCTAAATTTTTACCATGAAAATCCTTGATTTTTGATTTAAAAGTGATGAAAAACATTGGGTAATTGAAAGAGTAGAGTTTAGAAATGATTACCAAAACTTTGGTGAAGAAAATCGTACTTAGGGCTGGGTAGCTCGAAAAATATGAAGAAAAAGGGTTCTGTCCGTGTTTAAAATTGATTTTATATAGCTGGGCAGGCCTTCATCGCGTTCGCGTTCGCGTGGGCCTGCCCGCGTTCACATAGGGTAATGGGACAGTGGCCTTCGCATTCGCGTGCTAGGGGACGCGTTCTCATAGCTTCGCCAGACGGGACCTTCGCGTTCACGACCCTAAGGTCGCGTTCGCGTAGAGGAAACCAAGGCTCCTCCCCCAGGCCCAATTTACCCTCTGCGTTCGCGAAGCTTTAACTGCCAGTGCTCCGCATTCGCGTGAGGTCTACGCGTTCGCATAGCACAAAAATGACCCTAATTAATTTACTCTACGCGTTCGCGATTGAATCAATGCGAACGCGATGAACAACATATCTGAGCACTAGTAACAGCAAAAAGCAGCACTTTTCTAAGTGTAAAACACCTCGTGGCCTATCCGAAACTCACCCGAGCCCTCGGGGCTTTAAACCAAACATGCACGCAAGTCTGAAAATATCATACGGACTTGCTCGTGCGATCAAATCATGAAAATAACATTTAAAACTATGAATTAAACCTCAAAACTCATCATTTTTCTCAATAACACTTAAAGTTTACTATTTCTCAACCGGACATCCAAATCACGTCAAATAAACTCCAATTTTTACCAAATTTCACAGATAGTATTCAAATACTATAACAAATCTGTACCGAGATCCGGAACCAAAATATGGACCCTATACCAATGGTTTCAAACGTTAATTCTTTTCTTTATTTCATTAATAATTCACCAAAATAACTTCTTTCAAGAATTGATTTCTAAGGCTTGGGACCTCGGAATTCGATTCCGGGCATACACCCAAGTCCCATATTTTACTGCGGACCTCCCGGGATCGTCAGAACACGGATCCGGATCCGTTTACTCCAAGTGTTGACTCAAGTCAACTAAAGCCAAACTTTAATTCTCAATATTATTATTTCTTATATTTACACACAAAAGCTTTCCGATTTCACGCCCGAAATGCGTACGCAAATTGAGGTAGTAAAATTAGTCTTTTTATAGTTAATAAGCCTAAAACGGAGTCTTAATTCATAAAATGAACCCTTGGATCATCACAATAATCTTGAGATTTGAGGCATAATTATTGAATCACAATTTCTATAAGTTTATTACATATTTTAATTTTTCTTTGCTGATTTTTCAAACAGTTGTTGTAAGCAAAATTTAAGTGGTGAAAATTCAGTTCTTAGACAGTTAGACTATGTTAATAGATGTTTATTATGATTTCCTTGATTCTTTAGAAGTAAAAAATTTCTGTTATTCTAATAAACTCATATTTAGAATTTAGAATGAGTATAATTCTGAATTCATATTAAGAACTCAAACAATTTAAATTTTTTTGTATTTGAAAATTTGAATAAACTCACAAAAACTCGAAAACTGGTATGCTAGCTAAATTTGAATATTAGTTGACTTACAACTAATGACAGCCCGTAGGTGCTACAAACTCTTGTTTAAGTAGTACGTAATGAAACTATTCCATTTAAATGAGTGTTGTATTTACATTGACGTCAATTGATATTACACATAATTCATTATCATTCTATATTCTATACAATTCTAATTGATAGACATAGAATATACGTACGATGCACGTACATTAAAATTATATTGAACGCACGAAGACACATAATAAAATACCGTTTATCTTTTTTACCCGTTAAAATAGATTTCACATTAGACAAAATCATAGTAAAATCAACTAAAAATTAATTATCGACTCTTCCCTTTTTTGATAAACTCTTAATACTTAGAACTTTTTCTAGACCTTTTTACTGAAATGAGAAAAATATACTCTAACATTTAGAACAAAACGAATATTACTCCAAAATTCATGCAAGTTGTAGTACACAAATGTTACAAACAAACAATTGTCATATAAAATTAGGACTTCTTTTATCTTTCAATCAAATACTATTTCGGTAACACTTTTACAATTAAGCTTAAGTATTGGAATGAGTCGAAGTAATAATTGCTGTAAGATTGTAACACTTTTACAATTAAGCTTAAGTATTGGAATGAATCGAAGTAATAATTGCTGTAAGATTAATCACATGATTAACATTTATCATTTTCGAGTACTTGCAATTTTTGGTTAATTTTTTATTTTAACGCAAACACCACTTTTAAATACTTATTTTTGTTATTTTTAAAAAAATTATTATATAATAAATATAGGTATACACGCAAAGCGCGTACCCTAAAACTAGTATGTTATAAATAGTCAAGGGATCTACAAAATTATAAAAAAAAATACACATGACTATTTATTTCAATTGTACATGTCAAATTAAAAAAAAATTAACTAAAACTTCATTAATTTTAGCCAAATAAAAATATTTAGTCTAAATAATGTAGTTCTATCCAAGTTTTATAATAAATTGTATTCGAAAAAATTATCCAAAAGTAACAAAAGGTAAAAATATATTTTATTTCTTAAAAAAAATGACACATATGCAGAAAAATCCACGTGGCAGGCGAGTACACCCACCCTCTTTGCCACATCAGCGTCCAGGGGGTAATGACTCTCAAAACGCCAAGTTGAGGGGGGTAATTAAGACCATGAATAGTTTAAGGATGTGACTAATAATCCGTATCAAGTTTAGGGGGGTGTTAAGGTATTTTTCCAATTAAAACTGATAAACTGTTATGTCGATTGTCGAGAAAAATGGCAAACCCTAAAATAAATAAGATATAGAAGATCAAATTTTAACGTGGAAAATTCTTCAAATCAAAGGTAAAAACCACGGGATCACAAAGATCTAAAAAGCTCCACTATAATAATAAGAGGGTTACAAAAGTTCTCCAAATTGGCTACACAACAAGTGCCAAACACGGAACAACAATAGCAACAAGAGCGACGACAATTCAATTGAAGAAAGAGGAAAAGTCACAAAACTATAGCTGCTGTTCGAGGCTCAAAATGAGATTCTACGAGACACCAAATTCGATCCTCACCGTTCAAATCAAAGACCAAGATGTTACGAGTACTCAGTCAAATTTTCAATCCGATCCAACGGTTAACAAATAGGAAAGCTTGATTTGAAGTTGGATGGTCGGAATAAAAATCTGCAGCAAAACAAATACTTTTCTTCTCTCTTCTCTTTTCTCTCTTGATGAAAGCTCTCTAAAAAACAACACTTATTGTGATGAACCAAGGGGTCATTTTATGAATTAAAACTCCGTTCTAGGCTTATTAGCCATAAAAATATTAATTTTAACTACCTCGATTTGCGTGCGCAATCCAGGCGTGAAAACAAAAAGCTTTTATGTGAAAATATAAGAAATAATAATTTTTAGAATTAAAGTTTGGATTTAGTTGACTTGAGTCAACATTTTGAGTAGACGGACCCACATCTGTGTTCCGACGATCCCGCGAGGTCAGCAGTAAAATATGGGACTTGGGCGCATGCCCGGAATTGAATTCCGAGGTCCCAAGTGTAACGACCCGGTTCGTCGTTACGTAAAACCTGCATTATAATTGTTGTTATTGACTTGTTGTAGATTGGTATTACTGTTATTGATGTGTTAGAGTTGGTAGGCTTGAAATCGAAGTGATTATAATGAGAATTTAGCCACTTAGTCTTTAAAAATAGCCTTAAAATGGGAAAAGTCAATTGAGAGTTGAATTATTGGTAAACGACTTCGGAATGCGGATTTTATGGTTCAATTAGCTCCGTTAGGAGATTTGGGACTTAAGAGTATGTTCAGAATAATTTTGTGATGTCCGGTGTAGAATTAGGCTTGAATTGGCGGAAGTTAGTTTTTGACGATTCCGGTCGGCAGCGAAAAATAGGCTATCGGGGTCGGAATGGAATTTCGACAGTTGGAACAGGTTCGTAATATCATTTTGTACTTGTCCGCAAAATTTCAGGTCAATCGGAGTTGTTTTGGATAGTTTCGGCATCATTGGTGGATTTTAGAAATATCAAAGTTCTTAGGCTTGAATCCGATGTGAAATTGGTGTTTTGATGTTAATTTTAGGGTTTTGAGAGTGCAACTAAGTTTGAATGATCATATGTGAGGTGTTGGTATGCTTGGTTGGGGGTCCCGAGGGGCTCAGGATTGATTTCGGATGGTTAACGGGAAGTTTGGAACTTGAAACATGCAGCTTCAGCTGCTGGTGCTGGTGTAACCGCACCTGCGGAAGTTTGGCCGCAGGTGCGGGCTAGTAGGTGCGGACAGAGGGTCGCAGGTGCGGTTAGGGGACCGCAGGTGCGGGCAGAGGGTCGCAGGTGTAGAAGAGTCGCAAGTGCGGTTAAAGAACCGCAGGTGCGGTTAAGTGAGTCGCAGAAGCGGAAATACCTGGGCAAAATATATAAATTAAACCTCCGCGACCTAAACATATTTTTACACCATTGTTGTACGGAAGAGAGCTTTTAGTGCGAGTTTTGAAGGGGAAAATCAGTGTTCTTCATAGAGGTAAGTAATTTGATTATTGAAACTCGTTTATGGATGATTATAGAACATAAAACCAGTGTAAATTCATGGAAAATCAGTAGAAAAATTGGGTTTTAGGGCTTGAGATTATGAGACCTTTAGGGGTCGATTTGAGGGGTCAAACGAACTCGATTTTGGTGTTCTTTATAAGTACGGAATCACGAGAGGACGAAGAACACCTTTGTATAAAAATTTCTGAGTTTCAGGACGCGGGCTTGGGGGTCGGGTTTTGACCGGTTTCGGATTTTTTGGTTATATTTGATATCTTTCGATTGGAAATTGTTCCTTAAGCACATATTGATGATAAAAATCTGAACTTGGTAGATTTGGAGCCTTCAGAGGTTGATTCGAGAGGCAAGCGTGTTGTGGAATAGTTCCGGGCTAGTTTCGAGGTAAGTAATGTCTTTAAATCCTGTCCTGAAGGTATGAAACCCCGGACTATTGACCCTTTCACGGGTTTTGAAATGCAAAGGTTTAAACTTTGGAGATATATTCCTTACTTAGGAGACTATTGAGTTGCGAAACGGCTTTCAAAGCTTATTTCCAATAGTACTATATATACTTGATATGATTTGGGCTGTAAGCCATGTTTGGGGCCTATTGCCGATCTGTTTACCCCTTGGGGGATGTTTTACTATTTTCCTCACTGAAATGTTATGATTTTACACTCAGTCTTTTACTGATAAATTGTTTGACACTCGGAGTATTTTTGATACTATTTATTGAGAAAACATAAAACACTATTTTGGGTCGAAAACCCGGTATGTTTATGGCCTAAGGGCAAATTGAGAGTGTCTGACTGAGTGGTGAGGAGGCTTTCAGGCCTCAGGAGTGTGGTGAGGAGGCTTTCAGGCCTCATGAGAGTGGTGAGGAGGATTTCAGGCCTTATGTTATTATTGCGCTTGGGTTATAGGAGCCCCTCCGAAGTCTGTACACACCTCCAGTGAGCGCCGGTACCGATTGAGTGATGATGATTGCCCGTAGGGCTGATACTGAGTGATGATTGATACTGAGTTCTTGAGTGAATGCCTGAGGGCAACTGTTACGAGAAATGATTTTGGCCCGAGGGGCAGATTCGTGATGATTTTACTAGGTTTTCGAACTATGATTTACTTCGTTTTCAAACTGGTTTTACTGAGGATTTTACTGGGATATACTGATATTATACTTGTTTTCAAGGGATTTCTGGAAATTGATTTCGAACTTATTATTTGATAAATACTACATGGTGACTTGGTGCTTTACTAGTTTTGTGGAATTGTGTATCTGTATTGTGTGTTTTATAATTCTCAGACTGTGATTTATTTTCATTACTACTGAGTTGGCGTACTCATAAAGACTCCCTGTGCCTGTGTGCACAGATTCAGGTACCGATCTGGCACAGTAGCTGTCCTTGCTTGTAGTTGCAGATTCACGGGATTTCGAGGTAGCTGTTCAGCGTCCAACACTTCTCCACTTCCCTTCCTTATTTAGCTTTAGCATTTAATTCAGAGACATATATTATAGTTTTAGCAGAGTTAGATTTATTCATTCTTAGAGGTTCATGACTATTGACTCCAGTTCTTGGGGGGTTTGTTTAGGCTAATATGGGAACGCTAAGACTTAATTATATTATTTGATGCTATGGTTGCATGTTTATCATTTACTTGTGAACTCGTATAATTGAACAAATTGCGTAGTAAGTGATGGTTGGATAGCCTAGTTCCACGATAGGCGCCATCACGGCCTTTTAGGATTTGGGGTCGTGACAAGTTGGTATCAGAGCTCTAGGTTACATAGGACTCAACGGTCATGAGCAGGTTCAGTAGAGTCTTGCGGATCAGTACGGAGACGTCTGTACTTATCTTCGAGAGACTGCAGAACTTTTAGGAAACATCTCCATTTTTATTGAACTCTATCGTTCCATTTATTGATTCGAGAAATCTAAACTTACGTTCTTTCATTCTCTCAAAGATTGTGAGGACACGCAATACCGATCAGGGTGACCAGACACCAGCCAGACCCACAAAGGGTCGAGGTCGTGGTAGAGGTAGGGGACCAGCCCAGGCAGCAGCCGGGGTAGTACCACAGGATCCCCCTATCATTCAGGATCAGATTCCCGCCGATGGCGCTCCAGCAGGACAGGCTCAGGCACCGACAGTGCCTATTGTTATTCCGGGTCTTTAGGAGACCCTGGCTCAGATATTGATGGTGTGTTCCAGTTTAGCTCAGGCAGTTGCTATGTCCACACTGCCAATGCAGCTCAGACCGGGGGAGGCAATCAGACTCCAGCTGCCCGGACACCTGAGCAGGTTGTACGGGGTATTCAGGCACCAGGAGCAGCCCCAGTTCAGCCGGTTGCTCCAGCTCAGGATTTTGTGGTCGCTGCTATGCCCGAGGATGAGCAGCGCAGGTTGGAGAGGTTCAGCAGACTTAAGGCTCCGACTTTCAGCGGTACAGAGGGCGAGGACGCCCAAGGTTTTCTTGATAAATGTCAGAAGATGCTTCGTACTGCGGGTATTTTGGAGACCAGCGGAGTTTCATTTGCTACTTATCAGTTTGTTGGTGCTGCATTTACTTGGTGGGAATCATTCGACAGGCGTAGGCCGGTTGATTAAGCACCTCTCACTTGACAACAGTTCTCCACGATCTTTTTGGAGAAGTATGTTCCTCAGTCCCACAGAGAGGAACATCGCAGGCAGTTTGAGCAGTTGCGCCAGGGAGAGTTGTCAGTTACTCAGTACGAGATGAGGTTTTCCGAGTTGGCTAGACATGCTTCGGAGATTGTCCCTACTGATAGGGAGAGGATTAGGAGGTTTGTAGATGGTCTTACTTATCAGCTTCGGATCTTGATGACCAGAGAGAGAGTGTCTGGAGCCACATTTGAGCAGGTTGTTGATATTTCTCGGGATATTGAGTCGGTTCGTAGGCAGGATCGTGAGGAGAGAGAGGTCAAGAGGCCTCGGGGATCAGGTAATTTCAGTGGTGCTCCTCCTAGAGGGCAATTTCAGCCTAACAGAGGTCGTTCATTTAGACCTCCACAGTCAGTTCGCCCAGCGTACAATGGTGTATCTTCGGGGCAGGGTCCTCGCAATTATCATCAGGGACGTTCATCTTTTAGTGCCCTTCCAGCTCAGAGCTCCGCCCGAGCATCATCTTATTATGGTTCTTCTATGCATGGTTCGTCTGGTGGTCATCAGGGTGACAAAGGTTCTCGTCAGTTTTCATCTCCGACTTCAGGTAGTTGTTATGAGTGTGGAGAGTTTGGACATGGGTGGAGGCAGAGTCCCCATCGTCCTAGTAGTTCATCCCAGCAGAGGGTCCAGCCCTCGGCTTCAGCCCCAGTCACTTCACCACCTACCCAGGCTGCTAGGGGTGGTGGTCAGGCAGCTAGAGGCCGTTCTAGAGGGGGAGGTCGAGCAGGTGGAAGCCAGCCACATATTTATGCACTTCCGGCTAGGCTTGATGCTATGGCATCCGATGCAGTGATTACAGGTACTATTTCAGTTTGTCACACTGATGCTTTGGCTTTATTTGACCCTGGTTCCACGTACTCTTATGTCTCATCCTACTTTGATCATTTTCTGAATATGCCCCGTGAGTCTCTAGTTACTTCTGTTCATGTTTCGACTCCGGTGGGCGATACTATTGTTGTGGACCGTGTGTATCGGTCATGTCTTATATCTATTGGGGGTCTGGAGACCCGGGTAGACTTGTTGTTACTTAGTATGGTCGATTTTGATGTAATTTTGGGCATGGATTGGTTATCCCCATGTCATGCTATTCTCGATTGTCACGCTAAGATCGTTACCTTAACTATGCCCGGAGTTCCAAGAGTTGAGTGGAGGGGGTCTATAGAGCATGTACCCAATAGAGTGATTTCTTATTTAAAGGCTCAACGTATGGTTGAAAAAGGGTGTGAATCTTATCTTGCGTTTGTGAGGGATGTTAGTAGTGAGACTCCGTCTGTTGATTCTGTCCCTGTAGTCCGTGATTTCCCGAATGTATTTCCTGCAGACCTGCCAGGCATACCACCTGACAGGGATATTGATTTTGGTATTGACTTGGTGCCCGACACTCAGCCTATCTCTATTCCACCTTACCGTATGGCACCAGCAGAGTTGAAAGAATTAAAGGTGCAACTTCAGGAACTCTTAGATAAGGGTTTCATTCGGCCTAGTGTATTGCCTTGGGGTGCGCCGGTGTTGTTTGTGAAAAAGAAGGATGGTTCGATGCGCATATGTATTGATTACAGGCAACTGAATAAGGTTAAGGTGAAGAATCGTAATCCTTTGCCTCGTATTGATGACTTATTTGATCAGCTTCAGGGAGCTAAGGTATTCTCCAAGATCAACTTGAGGTCGGGGTATCATCAGTTGAAATTTCGGGATTCTGATATTCCGAAGACGGCTTTCAGGACCAGATGTGGTCATTATGAATTTTTGATTATGTCATTTGGGCTGACCAATGCCCCAGCAACGTTCATGCAATTGATGAACAACGTATTTCAGCCATACCTTGATACTTTCATTATTGTGTTCATGGATGACATCCTGGTTTATTCTCGTAGCCAGGAAGAGCATGCTCAGCACTTGAGGATCGTGTTGCAGAGATTGAGAGAGGAGAAACTTTATGCAAAATTCTCTAAGTGTGAGTTTTGGCTTGGTTCAATGGCTTTCTTGGGGCACGTGGTGTCTAATGAGGGTATTCAGGTTGATCCAAAGAAGATTGAGGCGGTGCAGAGTTGGCCCAGACCGTCTTCAGCTATAGAGATTCGGAGTTTCCTTGGTTTGGCGGGTTACTACCGTCGCTTTGTGGAAGGATTTTCTTCTATTGCTTCACCTCTGACCAAATTGACACAGAAGGGTGTTCAATTCAGATGGTCCGATGAGTGTGAGGAGAGCTTTCAGAAGCTCAAGTCAGCGTTGACCACAACTCCGGTATTAGTGTTGCCTACTGGTTCGGGTTCTTACACGGTTTAATGTGATGCTTCTAGAGTTGGCTTAGGAGCGGTGTTGATGCAGGACGGTAGGGTAATTGCCTACGCGTCGAGACAGTTGAAGGTGCATGGGAAGAATTATCCAGTGCACGATCTTGAGTTAGCTTCTTTTGTTCATGCCTTAAAGATTTGGCGGCATTATTTGTATGGAGTCCAGTGTGAGATTTACACCGATCACCGTAGCTTGCAGTATCTGCTAAGGCAGAAGGACTTGAATTTGCGACAGAGGATATGGTTGGAGCTTCTTAAGGACTATGACTTGACTATTTTGTATCATCCGGGGAAGGCCAATGTGGTGGCCGATGCCTTGAGTCGCAGAGCCGAGAGATTGGGAAGTCTAGCTTACCTTTTAGCAGCAGAGCGACCTTTAGCCCTTGATGTTCAGGCTTTAGCGGGTCAGTTAGTGAGATTGGATTTGTCAGATCCTCTACGGGTGGTAGCTAACATGGCTTCTCGGTCTTCTTTATTCGATCAGATTAAGGCAAGACAATATGATGACCGACACTTATTAGTTCTTCAGGATAGAGTTCGTTGGGGTGATGCCAGAGATGTGACTATTGGTGATGATGGAGTTATGAGGATGCAAGGACATATTTGCGTGCCCAATGTAGAGGGTATTCGAGAGTCGAAATTAGCAGAGGTTTACAACTCGCGGTATTCTATCCATCCGGGTGTTGCGAAGATGTATCAGTATCTGAGACAACAGTATTGGTGGAGGCGGATGAAGAGAGATATTGTTGAGTATGTAGCACGGTGTCTCAACTGCCAGCAGGTCAAGTATGAGCACCAAAGACCAGGTGGATTGCTTCAGAGGTTAGATATTCCGGAATGGAAGTGGGAGCGGATTACCATGGACTTCGTAGTTGGGCTTCCACGGACTTCGAAGGGTTTCAATGCTATTTGGGTCATTGTGGATAGATTGACCAAGTCCGCGCATTTCATTCCTGTCAGTACTACTTATACTTCAGAGCGGTTAGCTGGTATTTACATTAAGGAGATTGTCCGGTTGCATGGAGTTTCAGTTTCTATTATTTTTGACAGAGGTACTCAGTTCACATCGTAGTTTTGGAGGGTCGTACAGAAAGGTATGTGTACTGATGTAGAGTTGAGCACTGCATTTCACCCTCAGACCGATGGGCAGTCGGAACGGACTATTCAGATATTGGAGGATATGTTACGGGCTTGTGTGATTAATTTTGGTGGCTCATGGGATCAGTTTCTGCCACTAGCGGAGTTTGCATATAATAATAGCTATCAGTCCAGTATTCAGATGGTCCCGTATGAGGCTTTATGTGGTAGGAGGTGTAGATATCCGGTTGGTTGGTTCGAGCCTGGTGAGGCTAAGTTACTGGGCACATATTTGATTCAGGATGCGTTGGAGAAGGTGAAGTTGATTCAGGAGCGACTTCGCACGGCGCAGTCTCGGCATAGGAGTTATGCAGACCAGAAGGTTCGGGATGTGTCATTTATGGAAGGTGACAGGGTATTGCTGAAGGTGTCACCCATGAAGGGTGTTATGAGGTTCGGAAAGAGGAAAGCTAAGTCCACAGTTCATTGGTCCTTTTGAGGTGCTTCAGAAGGTTGGAGAGGTGTCTTATAGACTTGCCTTGCCACCCAGCTTGTCGAGTGTTCACCCGGTGTTTCATGTGTCAATGCTCAGAAAATATGTTGGTGATCCGTCTCATGTGTTAGACTTCAGCACAGTTCAGCTCGAGGGTGATATGTCATACGAGGTTGAGCCAGTAGCTATTTTAGCTCGTGAGGTCAGAAAGTTGAGGTCTAAGGATATAGCATCAGTGAAAGTACAGTGGAGAGGTCATCCAGTGGAGGAAGCTACTTGGGAGACCGAGGGGGAGATGCAGAGAAAGTATCCTCACTTGTTTGAGGCTCCAGGTATGTTTCTAGACCCGTTCGAGGACGAACGTTTGTTTAAGAGGGGGAGAATGTAACGACCCGGTCTGTCGTTACGTAAAACCTGCATTATAATTGTTGTTATTGACTTGTTGTAGATTAATATTACTGTTATTGATGTGTTAGAGTTGGTAGGCTTGAAATCGAAGTGATTATAATGAGAATTTAGCCACTTAGTCTTTAAAAATAGCCTTAAAATGGAAAAAGTCAACTGAGAGTTGACTTATTGGTAAACGACCTCGGAATGAGGATTTTATGGTTCGATTAGCTCCGTTAGGTGATTTGGGACTTAGGAGTATGTTCAGAATAATTTTGTGATGTCCGGTGTAGAATTAGGCTTGAATTGGCGGAAGTTAGTTTTTGGTGATTCCGGTCGGTAGTGGAAAATAGGCTATCAGGGTCGGAATGGAATTCCGACAGTTGGAACAGGTTCGTAATATCATTTTGGACTTGTCTGCAAAATTTTAGGTCAATCGGAGTAGTTTTGGATAGTTTCGGCATCATTGGTCGATTTTAGAAATATCAAAGTTCTTAGGCTTGAATCCGATGTGAAATTGGTGTTTTTGATGTTAAATTTAGTGTTTGGAGAGTGAAACTAAGTTTGAATGATCATATGTGAGGTGTTGGTATGTTTGGTTGGGGTTCCAAGGGGCTCAGGATTGATTTCGGATGGTTAACGGGAAGTTTGGAACTTGAAACATGCAGCTTCAGCTGCTGGTGCTGGCCCGCACCTGCGGAAGTTTGACCGCATGTGCGGGCTTGCAGGTGCGGACAGAGGGTCACAGGTGCGGAGAGGTTGCAGGTGCGGTTAGGGGACCACAGGTGCGGGCAGAGGGTCACAGGTGCGGAAGAGTCGCAAGTGCGGTTAACTGAGTCGCAGGTGCGGAAATACCTAGGAAAAATATATAAATTAAACCTTCGCGAGCTAAACATATTTTTACACCATTGTTGTACGGAAGAGAGCTTTTTGGGCGAGTTTTGAAGGGGAAAATCAGTGTTCTTCATAGAGGTAAGTAATTTGATTATTAAAACTCGTTTATGGATGATTATAGAACATAAAACAAGTGTAAATTCATGGAAAATCAGTAGAAAAATTGGGTTTTAGGGCTTGAGATTATGAGACCTTTAGGGGTCGATTTGAGGGGTCAAACGAACTCCGATTTTGGTGTTCTTTATAAGTACGAAATCGCGAGAGGACGAAGAACACCTTTGTATAAAAATTTCTGAGTTTGGAGACGCGGGCCCGGGGGTCGGGTTTTGACCGGTTTCGGATTTTTGGGTTAAATTTGATATCTTTCAATTGGAAATTGTTCATTAAGCACATATTGATGATAAANTGTCCTGAGGGTATGAAACCCCGGACTATGCACCCTTTCACGGGTTTTGAAATGCAAAGGTTGAAACTTTGGAGATATATTCCTTACTTAGGCGACTATTCAGTTGTGAAACGGCTTTCAAAGCTTATTTCCAATAGTACTATATATACTTGATATGATTTGGGTTGTAAGCCATGTTTGGGGCCTAGTGCCGATCTGTTTACCCCTTGGAGGATGTTTTACTATTTTCCTCACTGATATGTTATGATTTTACACTCAGTCTTTTTCTGATAAATTGTTTGACACTCAGAGTATTTTTGATACTATTTATTGAAAAAAAATAAAACACTGTTTTGGGTCGAGAACCCGGTATGTTTATGGCCTAAGGGCAAATTGAGAGTGTCTGACTGAGTGGTGAGGAGGCTTTCAGGCCTCAGGAGTGTGGTGAGGAGGCTTTCAGGCCTCAGTAGTGTGGTGATGAGGCTTTCAGGCCTCAGGAGAGTGGTGAGGAGGCTTGCAGGCCTTATGTTATTATTGCGCTTGGGCTGTAGGAGCCCCTCCGGAGTCTGTACACACCCCCAGTGAGCGCCGGTACTGATTGAGTGATGATGATTTCCCGCGGGGCTGATATTGAGTGATGATTGATACTGAGTGCTTGAGTGAATTCCTGAGGGCAACTGTTACGAGAAATGATTTTGGCTCGAGGGGCATATTCGTGATGATTTTACTATGTTTTCGAACTATGATTTACTTTATTTTCAAACTGGTTTTACTGAGGATTTTACTGGGATATACTGATATTACACTTGTTTTCAAGGGATTTCTGGAAACTGATTTCGAACTTATTATTTGATAAATACTATATGGTGACTTGGTGCTTTACTGGTTTTGTGGTATTTTGTATATGTACTGTGTGTTTTATAATTCTCAGACTGTGATTTATTTTCATTACTACTGAGTTGGCGTACTCATAAAGACTCCCTGTGCCTCTGTGCAGATATTCAGGTACCGATCTGGAGCAGTAGCTGTCCTTGCTTGTAGTTGCAGATTCATGGGATTTCGAGGTAGCTGTTCAGCGTCCACAGCTTCTCCACTTCCCTTCCTTATTTAGCTTTAATATTTGATTTAGAGACATATATTATAGTTTTAGAAGTGTTAGATTTATTCATTCTTAGATGCTCATGACTATTGACTCCAGTTCTTGGGGGGTTTGTTTAGGCTAATATGGGAACGCTAAGACTTAATTATATTATTTGATGTTATGGTTGCTTGTTTATCATTTACTTGTGAACTCGTATAATTGAACAAATTGCGTAGTAAGTGATGGTTGGCTAGCCTAGTTCCACGATAGGTGCCATCACGACCTGTTAGGATTTGGGGTCGTGACACCAAGCCTTAGAAATTAATTTTTGAAAGAAATTATTTTGCTGAATTATTAATGAAATAAAGAAAACAATTAATGTTTGAAACCATGGGTATCAGACCTGTATTTTTGTTCCGGATCCCGGTACATATTTGTTATAATGTTTAAGTGCTATCTGTGAAATTTGGGGAGAATCAGAGTTTATTTGACGTGATTTAGACGTCCGGTTGAGAAATAGTGGACTTTAAGTGTTCTTGAGAAAAATGACGAGTTTTGAGGTTTAATTCATAGTTTTAGATGTTATTTTCATGATTTGATCGTACGAGCAAGTCAGTATGATGTTTTTAGACTTGCGTGCATATTTGGTTTAGAGCCCCGAGGGCTCAGGTGGGTTTCGGATAGGCCACGAAATGTTTTACACTTATAAAAATTTGCTGGTTTTCTGTTTCTGGTGCACAACGAAATTGTTCTTCGCGTTTGCGTGGCTTCAACCGCAAACGCGTAGAGTAAAATTGAGCTGGGCCTTTTTGTTCTATGCGAACGCAGGACCCTTGAAGCGAATACGGTGGGCTGGGGGGAGACCCTACGCGAACGCGGTCGGGCTCTCGCGAACGTAATGCATTATTGGACCCGGGGGGAGGGGGAGCCACTTACCCTATACGAACGCAGCCACCTGGTCGCGAACACGGAGGGCAATGTGCCTAAAGCTTCTTGAACGCATTCCAAGCCCCGCGAACGCGAAGGCCATTAGGACTGATCCATCGCGAACGCGGCAGGCCCATCGCGAACGCGATGAAGGCATGCCCAATCATATTTAAACAGTGTTAAACACGGGGATAACCTTTTCTTTCACCATTTTTGAACTACCAAGCCCTAGAGACGATTTTCTTCACCAAAGTTCATCCCCAAAGTGTTGGTAATCAATTATAACTTCTACTCTTTCAACTACCCAATGTTTTTCATCATTTTTAAATTAAAAATCAAGAATTTTCATGGAAAAAATTAAGGATTTGGGTAGAATTAGAGAATTCTGTAAAAATCGAATCTTTACCTCGAATTGGGGTCGGATTTTCAAAACTAATTGCATATTCGGGATCGGGGGTGAATGGGTAAACGTAATTTGGTCTGAACCCTGAGTATGGACCAAGCAAGCCCGGGGTCGGGTTTTAACTTTTTTTGAGAAAACTTAGGAAAAATCATTTTCAGTAAATTTAGTTTCTTTAGCATTAATTAATGATATTAAGCTAATTATGATTAGATTCGAGCTGGTTAGAGTAATATTCTAAAGGAAAAGCTGTAATTGAGCAGTGAGTGGCATGCGAATTTGAGGTAAGTGCTTGGTTTAACCTTGACTTGAGGGAATAAGAATCCCCAACTTAATTGCTATGTGAATTTGAATGTGTGTGGTGTATAGGTGATGTGACGAGTATCTATGCACCACCAAATGGTCTGTTAAACATGATCCCTTCCCCGTTTCCATTTTATTTGATCCATGGCTTAACTGTTTGATGCTCAATGATGTTTATAAGTCTACTTGGCTTTGTTAACTTGTTGTTAAGTCTTGTTTCAATTATTTTGGAAAGTGTTGGTTGTTTCCTTGGTTTCATTGTGGTATATAAAGGTTGAGCAGGTTGACATTGTTTTACGCGATATGTAGATTCCTGTTTGTTTCATTTTGAGATGATATTGATGAAGTTTACGAGAAAATACAGTTTCTTGTTTACATTTGTTGAGACAAAAATATTGTGAAAGGCTTGGCCTGAATTGTGAGAAGTTTTCATAAATAAACTGATATGATATGTCTGGTGGGAGCGGGTTGCACACCGCAACAAGGAGTGATAAGGGCGGGCAGGTGGGATCGGGTTGCACGCTGCAACAGGAGTAATAAGGGTGATATATATATTGGGAGGAGCAATAAGGGTGGACAGGTGGGAGCGGGTTGCACGCCACAACAAGGAACAATAAGGGGGGACACTTATATTTTACTGATTTTAAAAAACAAAGATTTGAGGACTTACTGTTTTACTTTACTAATGTTTTTTCATATTTTGCACTACTTTTATTTTAAAGTCCAAGTTTGGAAAATTGGAAACTTACGTGAGAATTGGTTATAGCTGAGACATTAAAAAGGTGGATGAGTTATTTTAATTTGTCGCTACAATTATTGTTTGTTTATTTTAGAATTTCCTTTGTGCTTCATTTTATATTGTTCACAGGTTATATTGTTAATGCCCCATCGTAGCCTCGTCACTACTTCGTCGAGGTTAGGCTCGACACTTACTCAGTACATGGGGTCGGTTGTACTGATACTACACTCTGCACTCTTTTGTTAAGATACAGGTACCGTCCAGCGTTAGAGACTTTAGTAGCGGTCATTCATCATTTGGAGACACGAGGTATATGTGCCGGCGTACGTAGATTCGTGGAGTCTTCTCCTAGTTTTATAGAGACTGTTTTATTTTACTCAAAACAAATATATTATTTCTTTCAGCCCATTATTTGTAGTATTCATAGAAGTTCGTGAATCGTGACACCAGACCCTGGGTTAGTCTTAGAGTTACATATATATTTAGTTCATGACTCGGTTTATTTATTTGTTTATCATTTTATTTATGAAGTTATTCGCTGGGAATCATTAGATTTAATTGACTTTAAATTTGTTTTATTATTTTAAGTAAATAATCAAAGGAAAAATAGCTAATCGAATTCTAACATTGTCTTGCCTAGTAAGTGTGGTATTAGGCGTCATCACGATCCCTAAGGTTGGGAATTTGGGTCGTGACAAGTTGGTATTAGAGCACTAGGTTTCTTAGGTCTCACAATTCACGAACAAGCTTAATAGAGTCTGAAGGATCGGTACGGAGACGTCTGCACTTATCTCTCAGAGGCTATCGAGTTAGGAAACAACTCCATTTTTTATTTCTATCCTCTCGTGCGTTTCTTGTTATCTCAATTACTTATTGAATTCTTCTATTCTCTTGCAGATGGTGAGAACACGTGCTTTCTCTTCCGCTGACCAACATTCCGGTCCTCCAGCAGCAGCATTTCCTACTAGGGGCAAAGGCCAAGGACGCGCCAGAGGCCGAGGTAGGGGCAGGACTCAGCCCATTGCTCAGGAAGCAGCCCCAGCTGTGGAATCCCAAATCGAGATTAATGAGGGGGTTCCAGCTCAGACCGTTCCAGCGGGACCAGATCAGGTTCTAGAGGGGTTTATTGCTACCCCGGTACTTTAGGACACTCTGGCCCGTTTAGTGGGCATTATGGAGAGTGTAGCCCAGACTAGCACATTTCCTGTTGCAGCAGCCGTATCTCAGGATGGAGGAGGGGTCCAGACTCCTGCTACCCACACTCTCGTTCAGACTACTCCTCAGATTCAGACCCCAGCAGCCAATCCGGTTGGGGTTATTCAGCCAGTTGCTCCACCGCTGCTCGTTGATGGGGTAGCTATGTCCTCAGATGCTTTGTGGAGACTGGACATGTTTATCAAGATTTTCCCTGTTCATTTCAGCGGTGCTACTTCAGAGGATCCTCATGAATATTTGGATAGTTGTCCTGAGGTTCTGCGTAATATGGGTATTTTGGAGGGATTATTTGTTTACTAGACCAGTTGGGTCGCCTGCCTTGAGTTGGGATAAATTTTCTCACCTCTTTTTGAAGACGTTTTTGCCTGTTACCACTCAAGAGGAGAATCGTCGTCAGTTTGAGCGACTTCAGCAGGGCAGCATGACTGTGACTCGGTATGAGAATCGTTTTGTGGAGTTGGCTAGACATGCTATTCTCTTGTTGCCCACAGAGAGAGAGAGAGAGGGTCAGACGGTTTATTGAGGGCCTTGCTCAGCCCATCAGGTTGTAGATGGCCAAGGAGGCAGAGACCGAGATTTCTTTTCAAGGTGCAGCTAATGTGGCTAGGAGAGTTGAGTCGGTTCTCAGGATGGGAGGTCAGGGGTCTCATAAGAGACCTCGCCATTCCGGTGGTTTCAGTGGTGCCTCATATGGAGGCGGGACTTCATTTAGCAGAGGCCAGTCTTCCAGGCCATTTCATTTAGCACTACAGGCTTCACATGGTATTTCAGGTGGTCGTGGTTCTTATATGCCTCCTTCCGCTCAGCCAGTCCACAATGCTCCTTCAGCTCCTATCAGAGCACCTCCTCTGCAGAGTTATTATCGTGGTCAACCGGCTCGTCAGGGTCAGTCTTTATATCAGGATGGATGTTTTGAGTGTGGTGAATATGGGCATATTTGGAGAGCTTGACCGAAATTGCTGGGTAATCAGCATCAGTACCAGGATTCTCATGCCATAGTTCCGGCATCAGCTGCAGCACCACCTGCCCAGCCAACAAGGGGTAGGGGTCAGGTAGCTAAAGGCAGGGGTCAAGTTGTTAGAGGTGGAGGCCATCCCACTAGAGGTGGAGGTCCGACTATCAGAGGTTCTTCTAGAGACGTAGTTCAGGGTGGTGGGGCCCAACCTCGATTATATGTATTTCCATCCAGGCCTGAGGCGGAGTCCTCCGATGCTGTTATTACAGGTATCATCTCAGTTTGTGATAGAACTGCTTCAGTTTTGTTTGATCCGGGGTATACTTATTCTTATGTTTCATCCTATTTTGCCTCGTATTTGATTGTGCCCTGTGATTCCTTGAGTGTTCCTATTTATGTGTCTACGCCGGTGGGGGATGCTATTGTGGTAGATCGTGTGTATTGTTCGTGTGTAGTAGTCATTGAGGGTCTTGAAACTAGTGTGGACCTTTTGCTTCTTGACATGGTCGATTTTGATGTTATATTGGGCATGGATTGGTTGTCGCCTTATTATTCCATCTTGGACTGTCACACCAAGACAGTTGCGTTAGCGTTGCCGGGGTTGCCTCGATTAGAATGGAAAGTGACTCCTGGTCATTCTCCCAGCATAGTGATTTCTTATGCCAAGGCTTGTCGCATGGTTGAAAAGGGATGTTTGGCTTATTTAGCTCATATTCGTGACTCTGAGGCTGAGGTTCCTTCTATAGATTCAGTTCGTATTGCTCGTGAGTTTCTCGAGGTATTTCTTTCAGACCTGCCGGGGATGCCACCCTATAGGGATATTGATTTTTTTATTGATGTGGCTCCGGGCACTCAACCCATTTCCATTCCTCCATACCGGATGGCCCCACCAGAATTGAAAGAGTTGAAAAAGCAGTTGCAAAACTTGCTGGATAAAGGTTTCATCAGACCTAGTGTCTCACCTTGGGGTGCACCGGTGTTGTTCGTGAAGAAGAAAGATGGGTCGATGAGGATGTGTATAGATTACCAGCAGTTGAATAAAGTTACTATCAAGAATAAATATCCATTGCCGAGGATTAATGATTTATTTGATCAGCTTCAGGGTGCCAGGGTATTTTCGAAAATAAATTTGAGATCGGGCTACCATCAGTTTAAGATTAAGGTGTCTGATGTTCCTAAGACAGCCTTTTGGACGAGGTATGGGCATTGTGAATTTCTGGTTATGTCCTTTGGGTTGACTAATGCTTCAACAACCTTTATGGACTTGATGAAACGGGTTTTCAAGCCTCATCTGGACTCTTTCGTGATTGTGTTCATTGATGACATTCTTATATACTCCCGCAGTCGGGAAGAGCATGAGTAGTACCTCCGTATAGCTCTCCAGACTTTGAGGGATAATCAGTTGTATGCAAAGTTTTCGAAATGTGAGTTCTGGTTGGATTTAGGAGCCTTCTTGGGTCATATTGTATCAGCTGAGGGTATTCAAGTTGATCCTAAGAAGATAGAGGTAGTCAAGAATTGGCCTTGTCCCACTACAGCCACGCAGATCAGGAGCTTCTTGGGTTTGGCGGGTTACTACTGTCATTTTGTGGAGGAGTTCTTATCCATCGCATCCCCAATGACTAAATTGACTTAGAAAGGTGCCCCATTTAAATTGTCAGATGAGTGCGAGGCGAGCTTTCAGAAGCTCAAGACAGCCTTGACTTCAACACCGGTGTTGGTGTTACCATCAGGCTCAGGTTCTTTCACGGTATATTGTGATGCTTCCCGTGTTGGACTTGGAACAATATTGATGCAGGATGGCAGGGTGATTGCATATGCATCTGGGAAGCTGAAAGTCCATGAGAAGAATTAGCCTATTCATGACTTAGAGTTGGCATCCATTGTTCATGCATTTAAGATTTGGAGGCACTATCTTTATGGCGTGCCGTGTGAGGTCTTCATAGACCATCGCAGCCTCCAGTACTTGTTCAAGCAAAAGGATCAAAATTTGAGGCAACGTAGATGGTTAGAGTTACTGAAGGATTATGATGTCACTATATTATATCATCCAAGGAAGGCCAACGTGGTGGCCGATGCACTGAGTAGAAAGGCGGTGAGTATGGGAAGTGTCACGACCCCAAATCCTAACAGGCCGTGATGGCACCTATCGTGGAACTAGGCTAGCCAACCATCACCTTACTACGCATTTGTTCTCATTTAACAGTTCATAATGCAAAATAAACAGCAATTCAATATAGAATAATTTATATAGGTCTAACGCCCCCAATAATACTAACCTAACAACTCTAAACATCCTCCCAGAACTGGAGTCAATAGTCATGAGCATCTAAGAATAATTAAATCTACTCTGCTAAAATTATAATATAAGTCTCTAAATCAAGAGCTGAAACATAATAAGGAAGGGAAATGGAGAAGTTGTGGACGCTGGACAACTACCTCGAAATCCCGTGACTGCTGCTAACGAACCTACGTCAGCTACTGCTGCGAGCTCGTACCTGGATCTGTGCACAGAGGCACATGGAGTCTTTATGAGTACGCCAACTCAGTAGTAATGAAAAGAAATCACAGTCTGAGAAATATAAAGTGCACAAACAGATACACCATTTTACAACAACCAGTAAAACTCAAGTCACCAAGTAGTATTTAGCAAATTCATAGGTTCAAAAACTAGTTCCAAAACTCCTATGAAGAACAAGTAAATATCAATATATCTCAGTAAAATTCTCAGTAAAAACCCAGTTTGAAACTGAAGTAAATCGTAGTTCGAAACATAGAAAAATCATCATAAACGCGCCCCTCGGGCCAAATCATTTATCGTAACCATGCCCTCAGGCATTCCCTCAATCACTCAGTATCAATCATCACTTAGTATCAGCCCCGCGGGCAATCATCATCACTCAATCGGTACCGACGCTCACTGGGGGGGGGTGTTACAGACTCCGGAGGCGCTCCTACAGCCCAAGCGCAATAATAAGATAAGTTNTTTTCAATAAATAGTATCAAAATACTCTGAGTGTCAAAACCATTTATTAGGAAAAGACTGAGTGCAGTTCACAACATATCAAGTGAAGAAACACAGTAAAACAGTCCCCCAAGGGGTAAACAGATCGGACCTAGCACACGGCTTACAGCCCAAATCATATCATAATAATATAGTACTAATTAAGCATAGGCTTAAAAGTCGGTTTAGCAACTCAATAGTCGGCTAAATAGGAAAGATGTTTCCAAAGTTTCCACCTTTTTATTTCAAAACCCGTGAAAGGGTGCATAGTCCGGGGTTTCATACCCTCAGGACATGATTTCAAGACATTACTTACCTCAAAACTAGCTCGGAATTATTCCGCAACGCGCTTGCCTCTCGAATCAACCTCCGAAGGCTCCAAATCTACCAAGTTCAGATTTTATCGTCAACATATGTTGAAGGAATAATTTCCAATTGAAAAATATCGAATTCAACTCAAAATCCGAAACCGGTCAAAACCTGACCCCCGGGCCCACGTCCCGAAACTCAGAAATTTTTATAGAAAAGTGTTCTTCATCTTCTCACGATTCCGTACATATAAAGAACACCAAAATCGGAGTTCGTTTGACCCCTCAAATCGACCCTTGAAGGTCTCATAATCTCATGCCCCAAAATCCTATTTTTCTACTGTTTTTCATGAATTAAAGGTTTAGATTATGGTCTTTATTCACCCATAAACGAGTTTTAATAATCAAATTACTTACCTTTGCGGTACCCAATGATTTTCTCCTTAAAAAATCGCCCAAAAAGCTCTCCTCCGCTCAACAATGGTGTAAAAGAGGGTTTAAGTCGCGAAGGGTTTATTATTTAACTGCCCAGTTATTTCTTCACCGCGATCGCGGACTCCCTGTCGCGATCGCGGAGCACAATTTTTAAACCCCACGCGATCGCGGACGCCTTTATGCGATCGCAGAGAACAAAACTTCTTCCCCTCACGATTGAACTACACGATCGCGACTCTCCCTACGCGATCGCAGAGAAGAAAAACCTGCTGCACAAAAACCAGAAACTAGCAATGTTTTAATGCCTGTTAACCACCCGAAATCAATCCCGAGCCCCTCGGGACCCCAACCAAACTTACCAACGTATCCC
>ML263261.1:0-32062 GCA_005239495.1 Nicotiana undulata | reverse complement strand
CCTATCGTCCTGCATCAACACCGCTCCCAAACCAATCCTCGAAGCATCACAATAGACTGTATAAGAACCCCGAACCGGTAGGTAGGACTAACACTGGAGATGTAGTCAGAGCTGTCTTGAGCTTCTGAAAGCTCTCCTCACACTCCTTAGTCCATATAAAAGGTGCACCCTTCTGGGTCAATCTAGTCATGGGTGCTGAAATGGATGAAAATCCCTCCACGAAACGACGATAATAACCAGCCAAACCGAGGAAACTACGGATCTCGGTAGCTGAAGACGGCCTGGGCCAACTCTGCACTGCCTCCACCTTCTTCGAATCTACCTTGATCCCATCCGAAGATACTATATGGCCTTAGAATGCCACAGAATCAAGCCAAAATTCACACTTAGAGAATTTGGCATATAACTTCTTCTCTCTCAAGGTCTGAAGCACGGTCCTCAAGTGTTGCTCATGGTCCTCCTGTGACCGAGAATATACCAGAATGTCGTCAATGAACACAATAATGAAAACATCAAGATGAGGCCGAAATACGCTGTACATCAGGTGCATGAAGGCTACTGGGGCATTGGTCAGCCCGAATGACATAACAAGGAACTCGTAGTGACCATATCTAGTCCTAAAAGCAGTCTTCGGGATATCCGACTCCCGAATCTTTAACTGATGATAGCCCGAACGAAGGTCAATCTTAGAGAATACCTTGTCACCCTGTAGCTGGTCAAACAAATCATCAATGCAAGGTAACGGGTACCTATTCTTCACTGTAACCTATATTCAACTGCCTGTAGTCAATTCACATACGAATCGATCCATCCTTCTTTTTCACAAACAACACCGGAGAACCCCAAGGCGATACACTAGGCCTGATGAACCCCTTATCAAGTAATTCCTGCAACTGTTCCTTCAACTCCTTCAACTCAGGAGGAGCCATGCGATAGGGAGGAATGGAAATAGGCTGAGTGCCAGGCAATAAATCAATGCTAAAGTCAATGTCTCTGTCGGGCGGCATACCTGGAAGGTCAGCTGGAAAAACATCAGGATAATCCCTCACAAATGGGACTGAATCAACTGTAGGGGTGACGACACTAACATCTCTCACATAGGCCAAATAAGCATCACACCCCTTTGCAACCATCCGCTGAGCCTTAAGAAAAGAAATGACTCGACGAGGAGTATACTCTAGCGAACCCCTCCACTCTAACCTCGGTAATCCTGGCATAGCCAGCGTCACGGTCTTGGCGTGACAATCAAGAATAGCATAGTGGGGCGAAAACCAGTCAATGCCTAAAATAACATCGAAATCTACCATACTTAGTAATAATAAATCAACCCTGGTCTCAAAACCACTGATAGAAATCAAACACGACCGATATATGCGGTCCACAACAAGAGAATCTCCCACAGGAGTAGAGACATATACGGGGGAACTCAAAGAATCCCCGAGATATTCCCAAATGAGAGGCGAAATAAGATGATACATATGAATAGGTGGAACCTGGGTCAAATAATATCGATGCATCCCTATGACAAACGGGAACAATACCTGTGATTACCGAGTCTGAAGCAATGGCCTCGGATCGAGTTCGAAGGGCATAGTATCTGGCCTGACCTCTCCCTCTAGGACGACCTCGTCCTCCCCGACCTCCACCTCGAGCTGCCTGAGATGGTGGGGCAGCACCTGGGGCTGGAAGTATGGCTGGGGGACCTGGTTGTAGACGTGGTACCTTATAAGTCTCTGGTGGTGCACCCCTCCTAACTCTAGGGAAATCCTTGATCACATGACGAGGGTCACCACATCCAAAACAACCCCTCTGAGGGCGTGGCTGCTGACTCTGATTTGGCCTACTGGACTGGCCGGTGATAGCACCTTGAGCAGGAGGCGCCTGAGNTCACAAAACCCCTACCATAGCGTGATGCTGATGCACGAGCTCCTGAGAAATGACCCGTGTCTCGAGACCTCTTGGCCTCTCTCTCCTCTCTGTCCCGGGTCAGCATACTCTCAATCCTCCTAGCAATTCTCACGGCCTGCTGGTAAGTGATATCAATATCCAACTTCCTGGCCATACTGGTACGAATGCTAGGATGGAGTCCCTCAATAAAATGGCGAACTCTCTCTCTGACAGTAGATACCAAAGCTGATGCATGTCGTTCCAAGTCACTGAACCGGACCACATATTTTGACACAGTCATTGTACCCTGGCGTAGCTGCTCAAACTCCGCATGCCAAGCATCCTTGAGACTCTGAGGGACGAACTCAAGTAGAAACATCTCTGAAAACTGAGCCTAAGTAAGTGAGGCTACCTCGTCCGGACTACTAAGCTCAAATGCACGCCACCACTGATAGGTTGCTCATCTCAGCTGAAAAGTAGTGAAAGAGACCCCACTCGTCTCCACAATACCCATGGTACGAAGGATGCGATGACACCCCTCAAGAAAACCCAGAGCGTTATCTGAAGCTATACCGCTGAACTCAGGTGGGTGGTACTTCTTGTACCTCTCAAGACGGAGTTGCTCAGACTCAGATGCAGTTGCTCTGGCCTCAGGCTAAACTGGAGCTGCTGGAGGCATAGGAATATACTCAGGGACCTGCCCCATGTGAACCCTCTACTCAGGAGTACGGGCTGCGGGAGTCTGTGCCCCTCCCCCGGCCTAGGATGTAGCTGGGGCTAGCGGAAGTAGTCCCGCCTAAGACAGAGTAATGAAAGAACTCATGAACTGGGCCAAAGTCTCCTGGAGGGCTGGAGTGATAGTAGGGACCTCCGGTGCCCGTCCAACTGCAGCTGCTCCTCCATCACTGCTCTAGCCGGTGCTCGGGCTGCACCGCGTGCTCGTCCCCTGCCCCGATCCCTGCCTTTAGTGGCTCTGGCTGGGGGCTCGGGTGCTTGATCTTCGGTACGTCTGGTGCGAGTGCAAACAATCTGTAAGAAAGAATAGAATAGAGTTTAAGAATTTTGGTAGTAGTAATCAGCACGAGAAGGGATTCCAAGAAGTACGATCTTTCTTAACAGTTACATAGTATCTCGAAGATAAGTACGGACGTTTCCGCGCCGATCCGCGAGACTCTAATAAACCGTCTTGTGATGTTGTGACTCGTGTGAACCTAGACGCTCTGATACCAACTTGTCACGACCCAATTCTCCCTCCGACTGGGTCTCGTGACAGCACCTAGTCTAGACGACTAGGTAAGCCTATACCTTGAGGGAAATTTAGATAAAACAGGTAAACTAACAGTAAGTGAAATAAATCATAGTAAAGTCGACACCGCTCGGCATTAACAGTTACTTTACCCAGAACTCGGAATATCACAATACATCACAAGCTACTCTACTGCTCAATATGTACAACTGGATAGAAAAGACCGTATAGTTTCATCTACAAGTACTACAACTTCAAGATAGGAAGGGGACTCGGAGATCTGCGGACGCTGCAGATTATACCTCGAGTCTCCTGATACTGCTGCTGCTGGTTAGCTGAGATACCACGTACTAGGACCTGGATCTGCACATGGGGAAAACATGCACAGAAGGGCGTGAGTACTCCACAATCGGTACCCAGTAAGTGCCAAGCCTAACCCCAGTCAAGTAGTGACGAGGTTAGGTAGAGGTCCTACTGAGGTTTGCAGAGTAACAGATATAGAGAACAAATAAGTAAAACAGGTGATAATCGACAAGAATTATGAGTAAAGACTAGCAAGAAATGGTATAATCAAATGCTCGAATAAACGCAATATATATATATAAAGCTCTGTAAGAAAGTAAAGGTACAATGCAATGCAATATGAGGGAAAGGCTCAGGTCTCTGCCCGCAATCCCTATGTATGCAATGCAGTATGAGGGAAAGGCTCAGGTCTATGCCCGCAATCCCTGTATGCAATGCAAAATGAGGGAAAGGCTCAAGTTTATGTCCGCAATCCCTGTATTTATACGTAATATAAAGTAAATCTCCAAAAAAACGTAGTTTAAGGGTTTGAGGAAAACCAGTTGGAAATCTCGAAGAAAACTTATTAAATCAGTTTCAAAGAGTAGTAACGATTGGAAAATCAGTTAGAAATCAATTTACCATGATAAACCTTAAGTTATTATGCAATTTAAATGATAACAGTAATAATAGAGTTGAAAAGGAAGCATTATGTAGAAAGAAATAAGGAACTTCAGTGAAAATACCCCGTGCACGCGCTCGTCACCTCAAGTACACGAGGGTTTTTATAGCAAAAACCAGTAAAATGCCTAAGGGAAATTCCCCAACACAGAGTTAGGCAAGCCACTTACCTCGACTGCTCAACTCAACTCCGTACCACGCTCTTGCCACGAGGGTATCCAACTTCGGGTGGCCCGAATCTAATAAATTCGATTGCATATTGTAAATAACACTTCAATAAATCAAAATATCTAATTAAGTCGAAACTAGTACGCGAAATTAGGAATTTGACCAAAACGCCCCTCGGGCCCATGTCTCGGATTCGGGTAAAATTTATATTTTCGAACTCTTATTCACTCACGAGTCTAACCATATGAAAATCTCTCAAATCGGAGGTCAATTACCCAATCAAAACCCCAAAATTAGGTCTAAGAAGTTTCTTCCATTTTCCCCCAATTTTAACTCAAAAATCATGAATTTAAGGGTGGGATTTAAGATTAGGAACGTGGAAATTAACCTATGGTGGTAGAAAATCACTTACCTCGATTACCCAGGTGAAAATCCCCTCAAAGATCGCCTCTCCCGAGCTCCCCAAACTCAAAAATGGTGAAAATAGGCTTTGAGTTCGAAATGGGGCTTTTATCATTCTGCCCAGGCATTGTACTATGCGATCGCGGGGCCCCAGCCGCGATCGCGGAGAGTAAAAATCCCACGCGTCAAAATAACACTATGCGATCGCGTACAGTGACCTGCAATCGCGTACCCTCACGCCCCAAGACCTACGCGATTGCGGAAATGGCCACGCGACCACGTAGAGTCATCGCTAACTAACCCCTCAAACCTGAAACCCTATGCGATCGCGACATGTTGAATGCGATCGCGGAGACCAAACTTAGAAAGCTCTGCGATCGCGGACCATACCTTGCGACCGCAGAGAACAAACTAGAGGCTTCCATGATTTACCCTCTGCGATCGTGGCTAATGCCCTGCGATCGCAGTGAAGCAGAAACTGCTGGTGTAAAACCAGCAAACCAGCAATGGGTTAAGGCCAAGATGTGTCTGTTTGAACACCCGAAACCCACCCGAGGCCCCCGGGACCTCAACCAAAACCACCAACTAGTCCAAATACCTTATTCGAACTTGGTCGAGCCTTAAAAACACGCTCCATAACATCAAAATCATCAAATAAGCATAGATTCAAGCCTAAGAACTTAGGAATCTTCAAGAATTCACCTCCGACGCCGAACCACGTCTAAACTCGTCCGAATGACCTCAAATTTTGCACACAAGTCATAAATGACATTTCGGACCTGCTGTCGCTTTTGGAATTCCATTCTGAGTCCGATATCAAAATCTCACCTATCGGCCAAAATCGCCAAAATTCTAACTTTCGCCAATTCAAGCCTAAATCTACGTCTGGACTCAAAAACACATTCCGAACACGCTCCCAACCCCGAAATCACTCAACGGATCTAACGGAGTTGACGGAGTTCCATTCCGGATCCGTCTTCACACAACTCCTACTCCGGCCTAATTTCTAAGGTTAAAGTTCACCTTAAAGGACTATATGTCCAAAAACACTCCAATTATCATCACTCAACGCTCCGACTCATTACATTAATCTAATAAAACATGGGGGGAATAGTTATCAGGGGATCGGGGCGCTAACTCTCCAAAACGACCGGCCAAGTCGTTACACTTGCCATGATCAAATTCATGTATGATTGTGGGCAAAAAAATAGAAACCCGTCCCATTGAGTTTGATTCATTCTCATTCCCCTTAAGAGAATGTGATAGCAATATGTGATAGGTCTGAAAGAAGAAAAATTATTACCATGAAGGTATCAATGGATGTGGACGTGGCAATAGACGAAATTATAATCGTCATAGTTGTGATAATGAGAACAATAAGAATTCTCAAAATAATATTTCACTCTTTGAAAGTAGTATTTGTCATCGATTTGAAATAAGATTTTGTAAAGCACATAGAGATGATTATGTTCCATTCACGATGAGAATATGACAACATCCGATTTATGAATACATATTCACTCTTGGAAGAATATGAACGTGCTAGTGGTAGTGATTATACCACACTCACCTCTAGAAGGAGGTTTGAGATGATATAAGAAAATAATGTCATTATTATGGCATGAATGGTCATTGATCACGTACCTATTGTGATTATTTCAAATATATTGGCAATGTGATTATTAAAAGACAACGGTAATGCAAGAAATAGATCTTGCATATAATTTTGACCATGACCATAATGGTATAACTTTATCCTTAAAAGTTTATTCACCATATAAATGTTGATGTCACGACCATAATTCCTACTCAGGTTGTGATGGAGCCCAACACCGGAGTCAGGCAAGCCAACATTAGTTACTAACGAAATTACTTAAACAAACGAGATGTTTAAATAATTACCCAGTTTTAATTTAAGCAGTCCTTAAATGAAAGTGAGGAAGTGAGGCAATGTAATTTAAAGTAACAAAAAAAACGTCTGCCAGCCTAAAAAAGAGTAGCATAATACTAGTGAAACAACTACGTGTGCCAAGACCTAGTGTCACAAGTCCACAGACGACTAGTGGAATATATAAATAGACAAAATGAATGTACAACTGTCTGGAAGGGGGTAGACAAAAATATCCCAAAAATAATAGAAACTCCACAGTGCCGCTGCGGAACGCCAGAAAGAGCAGCTCATTGTGTAGTCAGATCCTGGTAGTACTCTCAGCAACGAACACACGAATGGTGACCAAGGGCAACAACCTCAGAACCTGTACAATCAAGTAGATATGTGTAGCATGAGTACATATAAACAAATGTGTACCCAGTGAGTATCCCGTCTAAACTCGAAGAAGTAGTGACAAGAGGTATACGTGTTACTCACTAGGTCCGTTACCAATAATATGATTTAATGAATCTAGACAGGAATAACATTTATGGAAAGCAAGTAGACATGAAGCATAAGTATATAAAGATAACGATCTACCTGCAAGGGCCAAGAAACAATATTTAATAAAAACCACAAGTTTCTTTCCCACAGAACAATTTAATTGGTAAGAATAATAATAAGACTCTCAATCAAGCCCATACCATATAATATGCCGAGGCGTACGGCCGAAGCGACGCAGAAATTTAAATGTGCACTGCCGAGGGTCAGGAATTTATCATGGATTATTCTTAAATTCAGGGATTTAAGCACTTAAACTTACACATAGCTTCCGAAAATCTCATGTCAATTTCAAGGACAATAAGCAACCAGGAACACAAGTAAAGACGCAGGTAAGGCACATAGAGGCATGCTTGTGAAATCCTAAATTCTACCCGACGCAACAAAGTAGTAGCTACGCACGGACTCTCGTTACTTTGAGAATACGTAGCCCCCGCAAATAAGGACAATTCAATCATTTACATTTACCTATGGGGACAATTCCCTCTTACAAGGTTGAAAAGGAGACTGACTTCGCGTAGAATCTACTTCCCGGCCAAAAACGCGCCCGAAACTCCAAACTTTACACCCGAGGACTCGAAACTAGTCAAGTGATATATAAATACGTCAATGCATGTTCAAAGTATGGAAATTCTCCTACTTATTTAGTAAATTCACTATTCTTGATGAAATCCCAAAATACACCCCCGGGCCCACATGCTCGGATTCCGTAAATTTTCGAAGATAACACTCACCCATAGCCTAAGGGTCATTAATATATAATTTTTATATGATTTCATGGTAGAAAAGTGGTGAATTTCCCTGAAGTTCATCAACCCTAGGTTTTCACTCTAACCCCTTTGATTTCCACTAATTAGATGTTAATCTACCTAAGTTTTGGTGTAATAATCTAACATTTAAATAGAATTTACTTACCTCTTAGTAGCTAGGCCGAACACCCTCTTGGAAGCTCTCAAAATCGCCTATGGTGGGGAAGAAAATGGTGAAAAATTGTTGAATCCCGTATTAAATGAACCACTGCCTTCAGTGATTCTCGCACCTGCGGCCATTGGACCGCACCTGCGGCCAAGCAGTCACACCTGCGAAGAAGGCCAAGGGGGCCTGGGACCGCACTTGCTAAGGAACTTCCGCACCGGCGGGTCCGCACCTGCGAGAGAAGGTCCTCACCTGCAGAATTTGAAGGGAAAGGTTGGACCCGCACCTACGAGGCTGGGACCGCAGGAGTGGTCCCGCACCTGCGGCTGGGTAACCGCACCTGGGGGCACACCAGATCAGGTGCACCAGCTGCATTTTCAGCTGGTTTTTGGCCTCGTGTGGTATCCGGGAGACTCCTGGACCCACCCGAGCCCCGTCCATTAATACCAACAAGTCCTAAATCATAATACAGACTCGCTCGAGCCTTTGAAACACCCAAAACTACGCTAAATCTCAAAATCACCCCTCATATCCCCTAGGATCAAACTTAAGAATTTCTAAGTTCTTGAATTCGGTTTCAATGCGCCGAACCGACCTATACTACTCGGAATGGCACCAAATTTTGTAGGCACTTCATGAATGACATAACGGAACTACTCCCAGTCTCGGAATTCCGTTCGGACCTCGATAACATAAAATCACATTCCAAACCAAACTTCAAACTTAAGGAAACTCTATTTTGCTATTTGGCGCCAAAACGCTCTCGGGTTGTCCAAAACCCATTCCGGACATACGTACAAGTCCGAAATCATCATACAAAGCTACTGAAATTGTCGAAAATCGATTCCGAAGTCGTTTACTCAAAATGTTGACCGAAGTCAAACTTTGGCCTTAAAAGCCAACCTTAAGGAACCAAGTGTTCATATACTATTCTAAACACTTCCAAATCCCGAACCACCCGTCCCCGCAAGTCACAAATCACAGTAAGCCGCTACGGGAAGTATTATTTGGGAAATCGGGGTCCGAATACGCAAAATGACCGGTCGGGTCGTTACATTCTCCACCTCTTATACAAACATTCGTCCTCGAACGGGTCTAGAATCATGCCTGAATTGCTGAATAAGTGTGGATATCTGCTCCGCATGTCCTCCTCGGACTCCCAAGTCGCCTCCTCGACCGGCTGACCCAGCCACTGGACCTTTACCATAGAAATTCTCTTAGATCTCAACCGGCGGTCTTGTCTATCAATAACAGCAACTGGCTCCTCCTCGTAGCCCAACCTATCATCCAACTTAATAGTACTGAAATAAAAAATGTGAGTGAAGTCGGCGTGATATCTTCGGAGCATAGATACATGGAATACCGGATGGAGTCCTGATAAGCTGGGAGGTAAGGCAAGCTCATAGGCAACCTCTCCAACTCACCTCAATACCTCGAAAGGACCTATGAACTTCGGGCCCAGCTTGCCCTTCTTCCCGAATCTCATAATACCCTTCATCGGCGAAACCTTCAGCAAAACCTTATCTCCCTCCATAAATGACACATCACGTGCCCTCTGATATGCGTAGCTCTTCTGTCTGGACTAGGTTGTGCGGAGCCTCTCCTGAATTAACTTCACTTTCTCTAAAGCATCTCTCACCAGTTCTATACCATATAACTTAGCCTGACCAGGCTCAAACCACCCGATAGGGGAACGACATCGCCGACCATATAAAGCCTCAAATGGAGCCATCTCGATGCTAGACTGGTAACTATTATTGTAGGCAAACTCGGCAAAAGGCAAGAACTGGTCCCACTGGCCTCCAAAGTCAAGCACACATGCTCTGAGCATGTCCTCCAATATTTGAACTGTATGCTCCGACTAACCATCAGTCTGTGGATGAAATGCTGTGCTGAGATCTATCTGAGTACCCATCTCTCTGTGCAATGCTCTCTAGAAGTGCGAGGTGAACTGAGGACCTCGATCTGATATGATGGACGCCAGTACACCATGCAACCGGACTATCTCTCGAATGTAGATCTGAGCTAACCTCTCAGAAGTATAACTGGACCTGACAACCCTGATAACTTCCCTGGTAACTCTGAAACGGTTGTGCACTGATAGATGCTGGTGGTGTACTAACATGAGCTGGCAGTGCACGGGGAGATACCTGAAGTGCTGACTGAAAAGGTCGGGGTGGATGACCCCTTCTGAAAGAATCCCCGCCTCCAGATGAGGCTCCACTGAATCTACCAAAATGATGGGGTCTCTTGTCAGCCCCCTGACCACCTCCTTGTGACAAAATCATCTCAATCCTCCTGGCTACATCGGCCGCATCTTGGAATGAAATATCAGTACTCGACTCCTTGGCCATCTGGAGTCGTATCGGCTGGGCCAATCCCTCAATGAACCTCCGAACTCTCTCCCGATCAGTAGGGAGTATCATCAATGCATGCCTGACTAGAGCGATGAACCTGGTCTCGTACTGAGTAACAGACATAGACCCCTGCTGGAGGCGCTCAAACTGCCTCCTAAGATCCTCTCGCTGAGTAATGGGAAGGAACTTCCCCAAAAATACCTCTGTGAACTGAGGCCAAGTCAAAATTGCCGACCCAGCTGGCCTGGCTAAACAGTAGTCCCTCCACCAAGTCTTGGCTGCACTGGATAGTCGAAAAGTAGCGAAGTCAACTCCATTGGACCCCAATATACCCATGTTCCGAAGAACCTCATGGCAGCTTTCCAAATAATCCTGTGGATCCTCTGACGGTGCACCAGTAAAAGTAGCAGTGAATAACTTGGTGAATCTGTCCAATATCCACAACGCATCTGCTAACATAGCTGCTCCCTCAGCTACAAGTGCTGCAATACCTAGTTGTGCTACTCCGGCGGGCTGAGGTGCCGAAGTCTGAAACTGAGTGGCAACCTGCTCTGGTGTATGAATAATAGGAGTCTGGGTACCTCCCCCAGCCTGAGATCCGGCTGGAGCTGTAGGAAGATGAAAGAGATATGTAGGTTTTAAGATTTGCAAATAGTGCAGGTTTTTAATATGTCGTCAGGGGCAATTTCGTCATTAACTATAAAGATCTAGGCAACCTTGGTAAAATGGCCATAAACTCCTCATATGATGTCCAAATTCGACGATTCTTTTTTCTACGGGTCCGTAATTACGATACGAATCTAATTCTTCTTTCAAAACAGTAATCGGAGCTCATTTGTTCAATATGATATCATTTATGCTTGAAGAAACGATGCCGAAGCATAAGAAAAACGAGCACAACGCAGCCCAAACCTATCCAAAACTCACCCGAGCTCCTTGGGACCCCAACCAACTATACCAACACATCACATATGATCATTCAAACTTAGTTTCACTCTCAAAACACCAAAATTAACATCAAAACACCAAATTTACATCGGATTCAAGCCTAAGAACTTCTAAATCTCCAACTTTAGTCAATTCAAGCCTAATTCTACACTGGACATCACAAAATTATTCTAAACACACTCCTAAATTTCGAATCACCTAACGAAGCTATCAGAGCCATAAAATCCGCATTCTAAGGTCGTTTACCAATAAGTCAACTCTCAGTTGACTTTTCTCATCTTAAGGCCATTCTTAAGGACTAAGTGACTAAATCATCACTGCAACCATTCCGATTCTAATCCTACCAACTCTGACACATCAATAACAGTATATCCAATCCATAACAAGTCAATAACAAAAATTTTAATGCAAGTTTTACGTAACGACAGACATGGTCGTTACATATAGCCTATTATTTGCTCTCTTTTATTTAGGTTTTGGGCCAAAAATGCGTGAAGGTATTCCCGAAAACTAACTTAATGAGCTTGCTTGCAGGGTTTGTTCAAAATGAGCCAAAGAAGCCATAACCAACTCATAAAGGAGTCAAACTTGAACAAAAATCAAGACTAGGCCAAGAGATGTAGAACGTGGACCGCGACATAAAAGTACGTCCGCATAAGTGTCAACACGGAGGCGGCCAATAACTCGCGGACCGCTAATTGGAGATTCAGAGAGGTGGTTTTTGGGAACATATATGGACGCGGACCGCGTCAGAAAGTGGCGACCGCGAAAGTAGTACAGCGGCCGCGATTGGAATTTCGCGGACCACGGTTGCTAAGGTTCAGAGACTTCACAAGTTGTGCAAAAATGAAGAGGGCGGTCCACGTCAAAAGTACGCGGTCGCAAAAATCTCTCACGCGGAGGCGGTGAAAAGTCCGCGGTCCGCGAAACAAGGTTCATTCCAGCCCCAGATATGAAAAAGAAAACCTCGATCAAAACTACGCGGCTGTGAAAGCAAGAGTGCGGCCACAGTCAGAATTACGTGGCCGTGAAGCCTATGCATGGGTATTTTTGTCCGAAAATTTTAGCTTAGTATAAATAGACCTTTTTGTCAATTTTAGGTTAATTTTAGTTTTGCTGAGCACGTGAGACGGTTGGTTTTCCCTTTTTGGGCAATTTTGTACAATATTTACGTTTAAACTTTAGATTTCCATATTTTACTTTAATATTATGGATTATAGTTCCTCTTTATATTTGATTTCTATTGTTATTATGAGTAGCTAGGCCTATAGCTAGGGTTGTGACCCAACCCTAGTGTGAGTACTTAATGGGTCTTGAATTTTAGGGCTTGATTGTTTATTGATTAGTGATATTTAGCTTAATTCATGCTAGAATTGTAGATTTAGTGGTTGCAGACATTGATTCATGCCTTTATGACTTAGGCTTTTCTTGAGAAAGGGGGACTAAGTCTAGGAAAGTTAGGCTAACAAGGAATTGAGGTAAACTCAAGAGATTGATAGCCCCAATTAAAGGATTAAACCTAGAGATAGTAATACCCGACTTGAGCCAATATCACTTGTATTGCATGAACACCCATTTGGGCTTGAGAAAGACAAATTGGGAAAAGTTACTCAAACTACCGAGAGGTATAGAGTGAGCACTTATGTGTGATGGTTATATTACGACCCCAATCAACACAATCTTACCCTAGATTCTCGATACCCGTTAGATATTCACCTAGGCAGAAATCACTACCCTAGTCCCTTTTAACACTTAAAAACTATCACAAAAAATATTGTACTTAGCTTACTCTTAGCGTACAATAGTATAGAATTAGAAGTAGAATCAATCGCAATCATAATCGGAAGTGCAATTAGGAACACCACACACATCTAGGTTTAGTTAGATACCTAACTCCAAATCAATTAACTCCCCGTGGAAATCGATCCCGACCTTGCTGGGTAAATCTGCATCGACCATCCTCGCTACCCTATAGTGGTGTAGGTTTGGCACCAATCAATGTTTGGCGCCGTTGCCAGGGATTTAGACGGTTTTAGCTATCTATTTAAATATTTGTGTGTTTTGTTTTTCTTTCCTTCCACTTTTCTAACTTTTGTGTGTCAATTGCTTTAGGTACCAAATGACTCGTAATGATGCTATCAGACATATTCCTCTGGGGAAGAAGGTAGATGACAATGAGAATGATGCGGATGAGGTCAATCTAGAACCTCAAGTACAAAGAAGAGACCGCCCGCCTCATGACAACATGCCAAACCCTCCCCCACCTCCTCCAAGGGCAGCACACCGGGTGCTACCCAATGAAGTCTACGCAAGTGCAATTGTCCCGCCCCGGATTCGGACGGGAAATTTTTAAATAACCAATGTCATGCTTACTCGATTGGAGAAAAGAGGTTTCTTCACCGGAGCTCCTTATCAGAACGCATACAAGCATCTCAAAGGTTTTGTAGACACATGTTGGGGGAGCAAACAGACGGATGTATCCAAGGACGCTTTGAGATTGAGGCTTTTCCCATTTTCACTTCTAGGGAAGGCTTTGGATTGGCTCGAGAGGCTACCAAACCATTCCATCACAACTTGGGATGAGTTAGCTGAAAAGTTTATAGCAAAGTTTTTCTCTCCGGGTCATATGGCAACATTGAGGGATGAGATCTTAGCCTTCAAACAAGAGCCGAATGAACCCTTACATGAAATCTGGGAGCGGTACTGAATAATGGTAAAGGAATGCCCCAATAATGATATGATTGAAGCAATGATCCATCAGACATTTTATTGGGGTATCAACATGACCAACCAGTGTGTGGTCAATCAGCTGGCAGGGGGTAACTTTATGAACACGCCATATTCAGAAGCATGTGAAATTCTTGACGATATGGCAGATGTGAGCACGTGATTTTTCACCCACCATATACTCCTACAAAATTCATTGCAATAAATTAATTTTACAAATTTTGTTGAATTTTGGTGATTAATTGTGAATTATTTGCATTTGCATATTTATAATTCATCTATTAAAATTATTAAAATTGCATCACTATTATCAAGGAATTATGAATTTATTATTTGTAATTAATTGAATTAAATAACAAACGGGTGATGGTTATTTGATGTAATGTGGTTTTGACAACTAATTACTGAAATTAATCATTTTATCCAATAAATCATGGATTTAATTAGGAGTATAAAATTAATTATTTTATTAATCTATGATTAGATTAAACAAGGTCAAATTAATTATTACATTTTTTTTATTTAATTAGTTTTAATTAAATTAATGAGGTTTAATTAA
Organism: Nicotiana undulata; assembly: GCA_005239495.1. Classification (NCBI taxonomy): domain Eukaryota; kingdom Viridiplantae; phylum Streptophyta; class Magnoliopsida; order Solanales; family Solanaceae; genus Nicotiana; species Nicotiana undulata. The sequence goes on along the minus strand of ML263261.1, from coordinate 17,459 downwards.
TCATAGAGCACTAATTAGGACTTGGGCCAAAATTACCAGGCCCAAAGCTTTTCTCTACACTACCTAAACGACCCAGGCCCAATCCCATTACCCGAGCAACTCACCTACACTACCCAAACGACCCCGTTTAGATTGTTGAAATGATCCCAGCCGTTGATCTATTTTGATCTAACGGCTGGGAACCCCACAAGCCCTTTAATATTTAACTGTTCCAAAATACTCCCCCCTCTAGATCTAAAGTCTAACATGTTCCTCTCTCTATTCTCTCTCAACCCTCACCGGATTTGTAACGACCCGGTCGGTCGTTCCGTAGAAATTGTATTATAATTACTGTTATTGACTTGTCATAGGTTGGTTATACTGTTATTGATGTGTTAGAGTTGGTAGGCTTGGAATCAGAATGGTTGTAATGAGAATTTAGTCACTTAGTCTTTAAAAATAACCTTAAAGTTGGAAAAGTCAACTGATAGTTGACTTATTGGTAAACGACATCGGAATGTGGATTTTATGTCTCGGATAGCTTCGTTAGGTGATTTGGGATTTAGGAGTGTGTTCAGAATAATTTTGTGATGCCCGGTGTAGAATTAGGCTTGAATTGGCGAAAGTTAGTTTTTGGTGATTTCCAGTCGGCAGTGGAAAATAGGCTATCGGGGTCGGAATGAAATTATGATAGTTGGAACAGGTTCGTAATGTCATTTTGGATATGTTTGCAAAACTTCAGGTCAATCGGAGTTGTTTTGGATAGTTTCGGCATCGTTGGTGGATTTTAGAATTTTGAAAGTTCGTAGGCTTGAATCCGATGTGATTTTCGTGTTTTGATGTTATTTTTAGTGTATTGAGAGTGAAACTAAGTTTGAATGATCATATGTGATTTGTTGGTGTATTTGGTTGGGGTCCCGAGGGGCTCGGGATTGATTTCGGGTGGTTAACGGGCATTTTTAGCTTTAGAAAGAAGTGTTGTTTTTCTGGTTTTTATGCAGTAGAGAAACCTTCACTGCGATCGCGTAGGAGGAACCGCGATCGCGTAGTTCAAGTGAAGGGAGCATGGAAATTACTCTCTGCGATCGCATGAAGGCATTCGCGATAGCAGAGGTTTGGTCAACTGGGCAGTGCGGTCGCGTAGTATCCCTGGCGATCGCGGAGTGTATTTGCATTTTGAGGGACCCCAGGCCATTTGTTCTATGCGATCGCGGGCCTGGGGATGCGATCGGGAAGGGGCTAAAGGGTTGGTCAGTGCGAACGCGAATGGTTGGCCGCGATCGCGAAGGGCAAGAGGAGGCTGGTCAGTGCGAACGCGGGCTGGTGACCGCGATCGCATAGAGTAAAAATCTAGGCAGTTATACAATAAACCCTCCGCGACCATTAACCCTTTTTACACAATTTTTGTACGGGAAGAAGCTTTTGAGGCGATTTTGAAGAGGGAAAAATCAGTATTCATCCTAGAGGTAAGTATTTTGGACCTTAAAACTTGATTATAGGTGATTAAGGAACATAATCTCAGTGTTTAATTCATGAAAATCAGTAGAAAAAGAGGAGTTAGGGCTTAAGATTATGAGACCTTTAACGGTCGATTTGAGGGGTCAAACGAACTCCGATTTTATATGTACGGACTCGTGAGAGGACGAAGAACATTTTGGTATATAATTTCTGAGTCCCGAGACGTGGGTCCGGGGGTCGGGTTTTAGCAAATTTCGAAATTTGAGCTAAAATTGGTATTTTTCAATTGGAATTCATTCCATAAGCATAATCTGATGATAAAAATCTGAACTTGGTAGATTTGGAGCATTCGGAAGTTGATTCGAAAGGCAAGCGTATTGCGGAATAGTTTTCGGGCTAGTTTGAGGTAAGTAATGTCTTTAAATCCTGTCCTGAGGGTATGAAACCCCGGACTCTACACCCTTTCACGGGTTTTGGAATAAAAAGGTTGGAAATTTGGAAATATATTCCCTATTTAGGCAACTATTGGGTTGCGAAACTGATTTATAAGCCTATTCTTAATAGTATTGCAATATATTTGATGTGTTTTGGGTTGTAAGCCATGTTTGGGGCCTAGTGACGAATTGTTTACCCCTTGGGGGCTGTTTTTACTATTTTCCTCATTGATATGTTATGATTTTCACTCAGTCTTTTCTTGATAAATTTTTTTGACACTCATAGTATTTTGATACTATTTATTGAAAATGAAACACTATTTCTGGGTCGAGAACCCGGTATATTTATGGCCTGAAGGGCATGTTGAGAGTGTCTAACTGAGTGAGGCTGCGGGCCAATGTTGTGTGGATGATATGATATGAGTGAGGATGCAAGCCTATATTGTGTGTGATTTATGCCATGTTGTGGCTTGTTATAGCGTTTGGGCTGTAGGAGCCCCTCCGGAGTCTGTATACACCCCAGTGAGCGCAGGTAACTAATGAGTGATGTTGCCCGTGAGGCTGATACTGAGTGATTGTGAGGTTATCTGATGGGCTGATACTGAGTGATTGTGAGGTTGCCTGATAGGCTGATACTGAGTGATTGTGAGGTTTCCTGATGGGCTGATACTGAGTGACTGTGAGGTTGCCTGATGGGCTAATACTGAGATATATGAAATTGTTACGAGAAATGATTATGACCCGAGAGGCAGATTTATGATGATTTTACTGAGATTTTGAACTATGATTCACTTCGTTTTTCAAACTGATTTTTACTGAGATATATTGAACTTATACTTATTTCAAAGGATTTCTGGAAATTGGTTTTTGAACTTATGTATTTGATGGTTACTTCATGGTGACTTGGTGTTTTTACTGTTTTTGTGAATTGGTGTATATGTGCTGTGTGTTTCGTATTTCTTAGACTGTGATTTATTTTTATTACTACTGAGTTGGCGTACTCATCATTACTCCCTGTGTCTCTGTGCAAAGATCCAGGTACCGGTTCGGAACAGTAGCTGTCTCTGTTCATTAGCAGCAGTTTTATGGGATTTCGAGGTAGCTGTCCAGCGTCCACAGCTTCTCCATTTCCCTTTCTTATATAGTATTAGTATTTTATTCCTAGAATTTTTCTATGACAATATCAGAGTTAGTTTATTTCGTAGATGCTCATGACATGTTGACTCCGGGCTAATTAGGTACTCCCTAACATTACTTTTCTTTTTGTTTTGAAGCTATTTTTAGTTTTTAATTTGTTTTTTTTTTGTTCAGTGATTCTAAGTTTTATTTAGGTTTCCATCTCTCTTTTTGTTCTTCTCTCTTTGTTTTATATCCCATGATTGCCTCATCTAAATTCCTGATTTCATTAGTTTATTAAGTAGGAATAATTAACCTAAATGTTTTCTACTTTAGTTTTCTGTTACAACGTAAAATAGCTACTTAGGTTTAAGTTTTGTTTTGCTCCAGAATTGTTAGACTAGGTTTTCTTTGATCTGGTTGTTTAAATCTTGTTGTTATTGATCCTGAATTGATAAGTCTGCATATCCGTCTGTTCTCTTAAGCTTGTTTCTTTTGTGGTTAGATTTATTTTCTAGCTATTCCACACTGATTAGGTAGTCTAAATCTTCATGTTATCTTGTATTAACTAGTTAATCCCCATTTGTAGTTTAATTATACATGTTTGGGGTTATTTGAATTAGTGACCTAGGTTTAACTTCTGATTTCATCAATTAGTTGTTTAGTTTAAATATTTTCCTACTTTCCTTTGTCGTGCTTCCCTTAATATTTTTGTTTAGAGATAGTCGTTTAAAGTCTGATATTGCATTAGGTAATTGTTTCAAGACTATAATAGTTATGCATGCTTAGGTTTACTTGCATTACTCATTTAGATTTAGTTTTCGATTTAATCAATTAGTTTCTGATCTAATTAGGACTATTTTGAACCATTTCTAAAGTAAGCAAACATCCTAGATAGGTTTAGGGTTTAGTCCAGTCTTTAAATAGTAACTAATCAAGGTCAACTAACTAGAGTTGAATAGATAACCCCAATAACCTTTAACCTTAGTTACCTAAAGGGTAATTCTAGGGACCTTAAGGGGTAGTTTAGTAGTTTAGTTGAGGGAATATTGGGTATAACAACCCAAGAACCTTCTAGAGTCAGGAAATTAGATTTTTAGGGGGTAAAAAAGTAATTTTAAGGGCTAGGAACCTTCTAGAATGGGGCAGCTATCCCAAAAGGATAAGGGTGACAGTTGCCTTTGTATTATTTTCAGCTTGTTGGATAAGGAATATGCTAAGCATATCCTATCCCATATCCCCTTATATATACACACACCTTTTACCACTAGAGGGGATCCTTTTTAGAACCTTTTGGCTGCTGGAAAAAATATGAAAACATAGAAAACATACCAACTGCTACTCACAAAATGAAATCTCAAAGATATCAGTAGAAAAAAAAAGGAAAATCTGACTGCTTCCTTTAAGAAAAATAACAAGTATAGTGTTTGGTTCTTCTTTGGTATTTTGATTTCATGAAAATCTTAAGTATTCATACTCGAATTCCTGGGATTTCCTATTGGTGTTGTTTGGTCCTGTTCTTGGGTTTTGGTTGTTGTTGATCTGTTGTTATTCCTTCTGGGTTTCCTCTTTTTCTTGTTGATTTCACATCTTCCTGACCTTTATTTGGTCAGGTCTTTGCAATTTTTCTCTTAAAAGGAATGTAACACCTTACATTAAATGCAAATCTTAGATCTGAAATAGTTGCTTTTGTTTTAATCTGTTGGTTTTTTTGTTTAAATTCTTTTTTGTATAAATCTTTGTGAAAAATCTGATGCTGAGATGTGTATGAATATTCTTTTATTTGTGTTGAAATTTTGGGTATTGTATTAACAAGCTAAGTATGTTTGTTTAGAATTCAATTCCTGGAATCTATTCTGAACCTGCCTCTTTTAGCTTTCATTCTTTTTTGTGTGATTCTGTGATTAGGCATGCATCCATGTAATTAGAGTCACAGTAGAATTTCTTAGTAGACAGCACTAAGGGGAAATGAATCTGACCTCCAATGGTCAGATTCACCCTATAAAAGTGCTTAAGCATTGGTCTTGGTAGCTCAGGCCATGTATTTAGATTCAAATACCATGTTTGAAACAACACTAAAGGAATCGAACCTGACCCCTATATTGGTCAGATTCATCCCTTAAGGTGTACATAGATTCATGTTATTTAGTTTTAAAAATCAGTGATGAAAAATACAGGTTTTCAAAGTTATGAAGTGCTGCTAGATCGCACAGGAGCAGCAGTTGATGTTTTATTTTCGTATTGTTATTTATTTATATATTTTTAGGATATTATATTTCATAGTAAATAGCCATGTAACAGTATAATTGTCTCTACAGACTTTAAGGTTTGTAAATATGGACTGGACATTCTCAATTAGTATTCAGCTGTATTTCCTTTTTTCTTACTAATGTGAAATTTTTCGAAACTAGTCCAACCTGCTTAACAGGCCCAATACAGTTTTCTCTTCCTAAAAAATCTTTGGATCTATTTTAAAATTGTTTAATTTACCTCTGCTGGAATTTCGAAATGTATAAAATAGATTTGTTACTCAAAAGCGCTTCCATTAAAACTGGAAAAATACTTGTTAGGCATTTGATAATTAGGACTCAATTAAAATTTAAAAGCGTCTTTTCTAAACCTTTTCCTACAATTTTCGTGTTTAAATTAATCTGTCTAAATGCCTCCATGAGTACCTATTGAAATCTTGAAAATAACTACTTCAGATCAAAGGAATTTCGAAGTAAATACAAGTATGAATTTGCTATTTCTCATCGGATTCATCTCATATTCTTCAGATTTCAGAATTTATAACAATAGACCTATAAACACTTCTGTGTAGGACTCAATATGTATGGATTAAATAGCATGAGTTTAGGTCATTTGAAATTGATAAAACTATTCAGTCAATGTTCTATGTGCTTATTTGACCTTTTAAATATGTGAATTGTGAACCAGTAATTTTTAGACATTTCCTTGTTAGCATGCTTTAATTGAGTTACATAGCTTTACTCTTCTTGCGAAATTAGCCATAATTAGGATTGGCCCAAAAGAGTTAAATGATAACTTGGGCTAAAATATGGCCATAGCCCAAGTATTGTGTCCTTTAGAATTTAAGCTTAACAAATCTTCTAAATATCCTTAAGGCTGGAAATACATCTTTAGATTAAAATTTAGTAAATAGTCAAGTATTATTTCAAACAATCATAACCTACACTCGGGCGTGGCAACTCGTGTCCAAGGTCTCTCACTTCGAACATTAACAAAATCACATGTAGCAATCACGGGTGCATTTCATGTGACGTGGTTGCGATGTGTTCAAAAACAACAAGTGCACGCCATCATGACTTGTTCTAAGATAAATCCATAAATATCCGAATTGGTTTCTATACATATCCCGTAAAACTAAAAATACCTCTTTAGATAGAAAACTTAAAGAATAGTTGAATATCGCCTCAAATAGGCATTTTTCTTAACCGTCATGAACATAGTCTTGACTTTATAATCTACACTCGTGTGTCGCAACTCATGTCCCCGACTCGAACTCAAAAAAATAATAAAAATCACACGTTGTAATTGCGGGTGCATTTCATGTGGCACAGTTATAACGTGTCCAAAACAAACAAGTGCACGCCATCGTGACTTGTTTCAAGATAAATCCATGAATGTCAAAAGCGGTTTAAAACTTAAAAGGCTAAACGCACAATAGGCCAAAACACCTAAAGGATCAGATAATTTAGGCAAAACAGTAATAGTTAAGCGACCGTGCTAGAACCACGGAATTTGGGAATGCCTAACACCTTCTCCCGGGTTAACAGAATTCCTTACTCGGATTTCTGGTCGCAGACAACTTAAAATAGAATCAAAATTCCTCGGTTTGGGATTTTAAAAAATAAACGGTGTCTCGGAGCATCGTCAAAAACCCGAGTGGCGACTCTAAAAAATCAAATCCCAAATCCGAATAATGCCACTTAAAGTGGGAAAACTCCCATATTACCCCTTCATTAATCCGAGGGTGAAAAAGGAGGTGTGAAAGCTCTGGCGACTCTGCTGGGGATAAGAACCCAGAATCTCTGGTTCAGAGTTCAAGAATTCGAGCTTATATAATTCTTATGTTTTGTCTTTCATTATCTGATTTTACGTGTTTAGACCTGATGTGTTAATTGCCGCATTTATCGCTTTGATATTTATCTGAATTGCATATAAACTGTGTCGAAACCCTTCTTCTGTTTGAGTCTTCTAAATCATCTGGGAAGTGTGCACTTCATGTGACTTCTTTTCTGTTAAAGTCATCCAAATTTTAGAACGAGGTAGGAACAAGTTGCAAAGTCGGTGAAGCTTCTGTATTCCGGGTACGCTGCCCCCGACCTCGGCTCGAGCTGTCCGCTCGGGTAAGCCTTGTCTAGACAAAACTCCAGGATATAAAACTAGTATAGCGTAGCCTCATGTCATATCCCTAGTAGGAACGATTAATTGCATCACGTGCATTTGACTTAGGGGACTCAACACAGGGGTTGGGCCGTCTAGGACAGGTGAACCCAAAATAAAAGACCATCATGATGCATCCTACTTGCTATGTGTACAATATTTTGTTTTGGTTTGTTTGTTGACCGGCTAAAAAAGGATAACGAAAAAACCAAGAGAGAAATATAATAGGAGATTTATCCGATTTTTGAAAAAAAAAACCAATATTCAAAATCATCCCGAAACTCTGTCAATTTTTTTAAAAAAATAGAGGAAAAGGAAGAAGGAAAATAGTATTTCCAAAATGAAATGAGTCGGTGCATATTTTTCAAAATTGTGTCAAGATTTCCCGAACTACGCATTGTTTGATTCTCACCGGTGTGGGATACGTAGGCAACCCTCATCGGGTCCAACCTTATTTTTTCAAGATAAAAATACAAAATACGATCGTAAATAAGTTAGGTGACGACGTTCATGCCTAAATAGCCAAATTGTCCCAACGGGGCGCCGGAAGGCTATTTTGCAAGAAGAGCCGCATGTGGTCTTTTTCAAAAAATTTGACCCAATTAGCAAGCATAGCCCTAAAAACTTCTTACCTGAAGTGTTGAAGTTTCGAAAACTTCGATGATGTTCTTACCTAAAAACTTCGATGATGTTCTTACCTCTAGCAGGATGAGCACTGTCGAAAATATTCCATTTAGAGATGTCGAGGAAATTCCCGTGGGACTCCATATGTGGTGGAGGGACCTAGGGGAAGTCAGTAGAAAGTCCGCGGTAAAAGCATTGGGCGGACTCACTGGTCTTTTAAAGATTAAGCCAAGGGTGGACATCATCGAAGCTCTAGTATCATTTTGGGACCCCACTCACAATGTGTTCCATTTTTTGGACTTTGAGTTGACACCCACGCTAGAGGAAATATCGGGGTATGCCGGTCTCAGTGAAAATCTCAGAAGTCGATATCCAGTGGCACCTAGGGTTGTGACTCTGCACAAGTTCCTAGACCTTCTGAGAATTAGTCGGGAAATCCAAGACCCGCACCTATCTGAGGGGTTCTGCACTTTCTATTTCCTATGCAGTCGCTACAGAGATCCTTGGGGTTATGAAGCTGATAACACTGGTTTGACTCACCACAAGAACCAAGCCAAATGGGAAGCCTTCTGGGGGTTGTCTTTTGTGGTAGCATTCCTGGGTACCTTAATTTGCCCAAGGAGTGATAGACACATAGATATTGGGCTTGTGGGAATGGCCGATTTCATGATGAAAAATCCAATGGCACCCTTATACTGATGGTCTTAGCCAAGATTTAACGTGCTCTAACGATTTGCCAGTCTGGGGAAAATTCTTTGAGGGGTGCAACCCGCTTCTACAGATCTGGATGATTGAGCACATGTGTCATCGCCCGGGCTACATGAACTACGGTTTGACCGGTTTGAATTGTATCGAAGAACAGAGCATTCGGGTAGAGGGCCACGAATTTTTGGAGGGCATAGAAGCCTGGTTCTTACATTTGAGTTCATTGACTGCCGACCAAATCGAGTGGACATTCGGTTGGCTCCCTGTCGGCGAAGGCATCCACATGTAGGCCGACGTGTGTTACCTTCTATTGATGGGCCTTTGAAGCATTCAGCTGTATGCCCCACATAGGGTCTTACGTCAGTTGGGAGGACAACAGGATGTTCCATATGATGAGGACCTGAGTCAGCAAGCCATTGAGTTATGTCCGAGGTCTGCATTTCCAGAGGACAGGGTACGCCAGACCTGACATCAGTGCAGATTTATAGAGCCTCAGACTCGGGTGAGAATTTTGTCCAGAGCGGAAGTAGAGTCGGCCTACACTTCTCGGTATGGAAGAAGGGGCAGAGAGCATCAGGAGCCAGAACGACCTGCAAAAAGACCCCACGTGCAGCAATTCATGAGCAAACACAAGAGCACTGGGCTTGGTTAGAAAAAGAGAACAACTACTGAGATACTATAAGCAAGTTGGAAGCCCAAATCAGGGAACTCAAATTTGAAAATACTCTACAGGCCGCCGCAGCGGAAGGGGAAAGAAATAGGCTAAACAAAGAAAACGAAGCTCTCCAGGCTCAGATCCAGAAAATGAAAATGGCTATTAAAACCCTGAAAGAAGAAGAGTCGATGAAAGACTTATCAACAGTCTCAAGCAAAAGTTGTGTAGCTATGGTGATAATCTGGACAAAGCTGAAGAGGACTTGGCTCGAGTTCGGGGAAAATCGACAAAAGGTGCAGAGGAAAGAGCAGAGTTTGTCCAAAAATTGAAAAGAAAACATGACAAGAGGTCACAGGCTTAAAAATAAAAGGTGGCCATCCTTGAAAACGAAATGGCCAAACAAGAAAAAAGGTTTAAAGCAGAAAGAGAACAGTGTTATACCATGATGGCTCAGTTGGAAGAAGAGTTTCAACAATGGCAAGAACAAAGTCATAAAGACGCCCAGGTTCTAGAGGCAAGATCTCAACAGATCGGGCGTTTGCTCTAGGAAAAGGGTGTTATCAGGCAAAGGGTCAGAGAGATCGCTGATTATATTTTCACCAAGTGCCAAGAGTGTGAAGATATGACTCGGACCACTTTCTTCGTAACAGTAATGATTTTTGTCCACAAGATAATGGACGACCTGTACCGCCTCCAGCAAGACATGGCACGCAGGCCCGTGGCGAGGCCGAATGATGCCCCACGGTCCCTGGAGCAATGGAAACACTTATGTATTCTTGATGTCCTTTCGAGTTTGTATTTCATTTCCCTGTTGCAGTCCTGTTTGATTCTATTGTAGTTTTTAAATTTCCAAGAAAAGTATGTCGCAGTTATTTGTAGTTTTAAATTACCAAAAAATATGTTGAAGTCCCTTGTATGGAATGAAATTGGGAGTTTTTATCTGATGAATGAAAATTTTGAAAAAATCAAAAAATGTTTATTTCCTTCGTATTTATTTCTTGAACTACGTGATGATCTGATTCGCGTGGCGTCGTGATACGTAGGCAATCCACATAGGATTCGATCATAACCTTAAAAAGAAAATAATTCGGGAAAGTGAGTGAGGAATAAAAAAGCAGAAAAGGAAAGAAAGAAAAGAGTGACAAAAAATAATAGAGAAAAACAAAAGGTGAAATTCAAAAGAAAGTTCAAATTCAAGAAAACAAAGTCAGGATGAAACACACAACCGATATGAAGCATGTAGAAAGCGTTTAACTGCCTAATGTGCATTGCATACCCCCAACGTGAGATCCCCTATGTGGTAAATGCCTCAATCTAACGTTTTGTGGTCTTCCTTCTTGAAAGGTGTGCTTTTAGGTTGTTGGTTTTGCGGTAATCTGGCTTCAAATCCGTACTTCACCAGATCAAAAGGGAGTGTAGAAATGACATCTGAAAGTCACTTACCAATCATCAACTCCTCCGAGGATGACCCAAACTCGGTCATCCCATCATCTGAATCAGCCGCAGCTGAAGAAAACAGAATTCTGCGTTGCCGCATGCTGAAAATGTGGGACGCATGGTCCAATGGTAGGGTACCACCCAGTACCATCCCAAGTTTCCAGAGTTAATTCCCAGGACGAGCGGGATCTCCAACATCCCTATAAGTTACCCGGCTACCACATTTGGATACCCATCTGTCACGGCACCGCCAACAATTTCTGGGCCGAGTTTTGAGCCACCGGCTTTTACATTTCAAACACCGCCATTCCATCTGGACACAAATCATGTTACTCCCAACTCATACCTTCAACAACCTCGGTATAAAGTTACCCCGGGACAAGACAAGAAGAGCCCCGAGCAGGAAGAAATGGCTCGAAAATGAGAAGTATTGAGCAAAGCCTCAAGAATATACTGGAACTAAGCGGGCAGAAAAGTGCTTCCTATGCAGACTTGTGCATGTTCACGCACGTTCACCTGCCTCTCGGGTTTAAAAGCCCCAAGTTCAAGAAATACAACGGACACGGGGACCCCATAGCTCACCTCAAAAGATACTGCAACCAGCTTAGAGGAGCAAGCGAAAAGGAGAAGATTCTAATGGCATACTTCGGAGAAAGCTTGGCCGCGATCGCATATGAATGGTAAATAGACCAAGATATATCTCGCTGGTATATATGGGACGACCTCGCCCGGAACTTTGTCCGACAATTCCAATACAATGTGAACATCGCTCCCGACAGGAATTCTCTGTCCAATCTCAAGAAGAAGTCATCAGAGATCTTCAGGGAATATGCCATTAAGTGGCGTGAGCAAGCGGCCAGATTCAAGCCTCTGATGGACGAGACTGAGATGGTCAGTTTCTTTTTGCAAGCCCAGGAGGATGACTACTTCCAAAATATGATGTCCTCCATAGGCAAGCCGTTTGCGTAAGCAATAAAAATTGGAGAGATGGTCGAAAATGGTTTAAAGACCGGTCGTATTCTAAGCCAATACTCCATAAGAACGACTTCTCAGGCCATCCAAAGCGGATCCGGGAGTGCAACCAAAGAAAGAAGAAAGAGGAGGGAGCCATGATGGCTTCCGGCATCAGGAGTTCTCGACGATCTCGGGAATATCCATGCCCATTTCCCAAAATTTCACAACACTACTATCCTCATCAGGACGCAGCTTATGCCATGTCCCCCTTTCTCTATGCGGTGATGAATGCTCAGCCGCATCCCAGGCCACAACAACAGTATAATCAGAACAAAACTCCACCTCCCAGAAATAACTATCCTCACCAAGCTTCATATAATCCACGCCCTCCGCAGAACAACTATCCATACAATGCCTACCCCCGTGAACCACCAAGGAGAGATAACTTCACTCGTATCGGTGAGTCATACTCAAGCCTTTTCCAACTAGTTCAGATGGGACTTCTGCAGCCTCTACCTCCAACTAGGCAAAATCCAAAATCGGCGTCATAAAGACGAGGAACCAATTGTGCCTATTATTATGGAGCAGAAGGGAACAATACTGAAGACTGTTGGACTCTCAAAAAGGCGATTAAGAATCTCATAGAATAAAAGCAAGTGGTGCTAAGAGACAAGGAGGTCCCCAATAACAATCCATTGCCAACCCACAACAATGGGCCCATTATTGGCATGATTTGCGAAGACCAAGATTTTGATACGGCCCTAAAAGCTATCATCTCCATTGAGGATGTGGAGAAAAGGCCCAAAGTGGCACCCAAACCAGTTAAAGAGATGAAGAAAAGCAACCCTGTCCCTCAGTCCACGAGGAAGATTGAAACCAAAACAAAGACGGGGGCCATCCAAAGATGTTGTTCTTTATGTCCCGAGGGCACCCAAGAAGGAACAATGCATGTTAAGCCCTCCCAGAAGGTTGCAATACAACAAAGCAATGATGAACGTCCAGAAATTGTACGTGCCAAAGGGGACGTATGTGGCGCAGGGGCCAATGATTTCACCAAGGCTGAATGAGCCCGTGGTTATTAGCCACGTGCCACAAACTCCCATAAAGGATACTACTGCAGTCCCCTGGAACTACAACAAGACGGTAGTGATGTACAAGGGAAAAGAGATCATAGGGGAGGCAATTGAAGCAAACTCATCTGAAAGATACCTCAACCCGAAAGATCTGAATAAGAATAAACAAAAACGCTTCCCGCCTAAAAACCCGGTCAGTGCGGAGGAGGCGGAAGAATTCTTTAGAAAGATGAAAACCTCTAAATATGCTGTGATTGAACAGCTCAGAGAATCTCCCACCCAGGTCTCACTCCTATCTTTGCTGATAAGCTCGAGTGCACATCAGAAAGTTTTGATCAAAACGCTTAATGAAGCGTATGTTCCAGCCGAAACTACCATTGAACAAATGGAAAGAATGGCGGAATGATTCTTTGAGGTAAACTGCATCTCATTCAGAAAAACTGACTTATCCCCAGAAGGGGCTGCTCACAATAAGGCCCTCCACTTAACCGTCAAGTGTGAAGGGTACTACGTAAAAAGGGTCATGGTGGATGGAGGGTCTGGGGTCGACATTTGTCCTCTCTTATCCCTAAAAAGAATGGATATTGGGATTGAGAGAATCAGGCCCAACAATTTGTGTGTCCGTGCATTCGACAGAATTAAGAGGGACACAATAGGAGAAATTGACTTAGTCTTGACAATTGGCCCTGTAGACTTTGAAGTAACATTCCAAGTCTTGGACATGGATACATTGTATAATTATCTCCTGGGAAGGCCATGGATACATGCCGTGGGAGATGTACCCTCGACCCTCCACCAGATGGTTAAATTCGAGTATGAAGACCAGGAGATTGTAGTCCACGGGGAAGACGAGCAGTCTAATTACAGGGATCCATCAATCCCCTTCCTGGAAGCAAGAGAAGGTAGCGAGCATATCGTCTACCAGGCTTTTGAGATTGTGGTTGCAGACCAGTGTGAGGAAGGAACCCCTTGTCCTCAACCTTTCCTATCAAATGCATCCATCATAGTCGCTAGCGACATGATCAAACATGGGTACAAACCCGGAAAATGGCTCAGGGTGTCTCTGCAAGTCATCATAGAACCTATCACCCTGCCTACCAGTGAAAAGTTCTTCGGCATTGGGTTTCAAGCCACCTCTGATGATGAAAAATGGGTTGATCAGCGAAAGAAGGATGGTTGGGTTTTGCCTCAGCCAATCCCTCACATCACTGAATCATTCGTCGAGCCGAAGTACATAGAAGAAGAAGAGGAAACCTTCACGACCGAGGAAATCGAAGAGATTTGTGGGGCAATGAGGCAGATGTTGCATGAAACTCATATGGTCCAATTGGGAGAAGGCTCCAGCACCGCTGAAGTGCAATACATGGGGCCCGATGCCAAACTCCAAAACTGGAAGGCTATTCCATTCCCCGTTAGGCGGGAGTCCCGGTAGTCCAGCCTTGCCATCCTTTCTGCACTTCGAGTTATTTCAGGGTGTAACTCGAGTGTTTTTAGTTTATTGCCTTTTCAAATTCTAATGTTAACCCTCCTATGTTCAAAATTCAATGAAATGAAATTAATATTTCATAGTCCATGAATCTCTTAGTCTATTCTTCCTAATTTCTGTTATTTTCTCTTATTTTCGTTTCAGTTCTAATAATGTGGATTTTAATAACATGACATGCCTGCGGACTTCACGCCCAGATCTGGATATTCCATCTAACCAAGAAATAATGAATCAAGAACCAGAATATGATGAAGGTGAGGCTTTTAGGGAAATAAATCGAGAATTGGAACAATTCGAGAATAAGCCTAAGCCAAACTTAAATGAAACAGAACCGGCTAACTCGGGTAATTCAGAAGAGGTCCAAGAAACCATTATAAGCATCCATACTGGTGAAAGAACTAGGGACGCTTTGATCCAACTTCTATTCGAATTCAAAGACGTGTCTGCCTGGTCTTATGACGACATGCCCGGACTGAGTGTTGACTTGGTGGTGCACAGGTTGCCGACCTACCCCGGTTATCCTCCCGTCCAACAAAAGCAGAGAAAATTTAAAACCGACATGAGTGACAAAATCAAAGAAGAGGTCACTAAACAATTAAAGGTCGGAGTGCTCCGAGTGGTCCAATACACCACCTGGCTGGCCAATGTGGTCCCGGTACCTAAGAAATACGGGAAAGTCAAAGTGTGTGTCGACTACCGAGAATTGAATAAAGCAAGTCCCAAAGACAACTTTCCTCGCCCAAACATCCATATTTTGGTTAACAATTGTGCCAAACATGAGGTACAGTCTTTCGTTGATTGTTATGCTAGGTATCACC
The DNA here is from genome assembly GCA_005239495.1 of Nicotiana undulata. NCBI lineage: Eukaryota > Viridiplantae > Streptophyta > Magnoliopsida > Solanales > Solanaceae > Nicotiana > Nicotiana undulata. The sequence continues at coordinate 2,313 of ML263261.1, read as the reverse complement.
AGGTTCTGATGGATGAAGAAGATGCAGAAAAGACGGATTTCACCACACCCTGGGGCACCTACTGCTATCAGGTCATGCCATTCGGTCTAAAGAACGTCGGGGAAACCTATATGAGGGCCATGACATCCATTTTCCATGACATGATGCATCAGGAGATTGAGGTGTATGTGGATGACGTGATTATTAAATCCAGGACGCAAGACGACCATGTGCAGCATTTGAGAAAATTCTTTGAACGTCTCCGTAAATATGATTTGAAATTGGATCCAGCCAAGTGTGCCTTCGGAGTTCCATCTGGGAAGTTGCTAGGATTTATAGTTAGCCGACGGGGCATCGAGCTGGACCCAATAAAGATAAAATCTATTCGGGATCTACCACCTCCAAGAACCAAGAAAGAGGTCATGAGTTTGTTGGGTAGGTTGAATTACATCAGCAGGTTCATCGCTCAGTTGACGTCCACATGTGAGCCTATATTCAAGTTGTTGAAGAAAGATGCAGCGATCAAATGGACAGACGAATGCCAAGACGCTTTCGAAAAGATCAAAGAATATCTGTCGAATCCGCCAGTGCTAGTCCCACCAGAACCAGGAAGGCCTTTGTTCTTATACTTGACGGTGTTGGAAAATTCCTTCGGGTGTGTTCTCAGCAGCATGATGCAATCGGGAAGAAAGAACAGGCCATATACTATTTGAGAAAGAAATTCACAAGCTATGAAGCCAAGTATAAATTATTGGAAAGAACTTGCTGCGCTCTAACTAGGGTTGCTCAGAAGCTTCGGCACTACTTGTTGGTTTATACCACCTACCTTATCCCTAGGCTGGATCCTTTGAAATATATATTCCAAAAGCCAATGCCTATCGGGATATTAGGGAAGTGGAAAATTTTGCTCACCGAGTTCGACATAGTCTATGTCAGCCGCACGGCAACGAAAGCTCAAGCCTTGGCTGATCACCTGGCTGAAAATCCCGTCGATGACGACTATCAACCTCTAAGTACTTACTTCCCGGATGAGGAGGTAAACTCAGTCGAGGTAATTCCCGAAAACACCAACACTTGGAAAATGTTCTTTGATGGAGCCGTATATGCAAAAGGTGTTGGGATCGGGGTAATCTTGATTTCGCCCATGAGGCAACACTATCCATCCACCGCCCATCTTCATTTCTTCTGTACAAACAATACTACTGAATATAAAGCCTGCATAATGGGCATGAATATGGCAACTTACATGGATGTAGAGGAATTATTGATCATGGGAGACACTGACTTGATCATCAAGCAAGCTCAGCGAGAATGGGAAACTCGGGATGTTAAACTCCTTCCATATAGACAACATGTGGAGGATCTTAGCAAGCGGTTCAAAGATGTCGAGTTCAGGTATATCCCTCGATGCCACAACGAGCTAACTGATGCACTAGCCACCTTTGATGTAATACTGCCATACCCGAGTAATGCCCACATTGACCCCTTGGAGATTCAAATACGGGAAAGACATGGGTAGTGTAACATGGTCGAAATAGAGCCCGATGTTCAGTCGTGGTACCATGATATCAAAAGTGTTGAATCAAGTCACTGCATGGTATTGAAGAATAAAAAACGACAACACAGTTGAACCAGGTCCATCAGGGAAAACATAGTCAAGCAGACTAGATGGCACAACAAGAGTCCATGCGCATGAGATAACATCATCTCAGAATTAAGGGGTTATCTACAAAGCAAAAAGGTTGCAAATTGATAACGAGATGGACTTCGCATTCATGTAGGACAGAATCAAGATGAAGGATGATCAAGGAAGTTGAGATAGACTCAAACTCTTCCACCAAGGAAGAGTTGCATCAGAACTGAACAACAAACATCTCAATTACTGATTCTATAAATTGTTGAAGCATTCCTACTGAAGTTTTGGGCACATACACAGAAGTGAAACAAGAATTGAAAGAAAAATTGCCAAAGCAATTTTGTAAACAATTCATGTGAAGAATCCTTGTGCGACTCAAAGGCTACTTGAACCAGCTCAAAGAACCAGTTCCATCTGTTGTCTTTTGAGTCTAGTTGTTTGTAGAAGGTGATTATTTATTGTATCTTTCAGCTTTATTTAGAAGCAAATTGTAATAGGTACAGAGTGTTCAAGTTAGAGTTAACTTGAAGTTTGTCGCAATTAGCTAGAGGCTAGGTTGCTACAAAGGGATTAGAGTTAATCTTTAGGTTTACAAAAGAGTTTATTTTGTAAATGTTGTCTGGCTCATTGACATTGTGAAGAGTTTGGGAAAATCCTACTGGGAATTAGGTCGTGGTTTTTTCACCTTTTGAGCCAGG
>ML263258.1:0-13152 GCA_005239495.1 Nicotiana undulata | reverse complement strand
TAAGGAGCGCCATACTGGAATGAACACCTCTGACTCGCATGAAGCCCATAATTTGTTTAAATCTATTCATTCACTTCAAGCCGATTATGCCCGTCCTGAACTAGGCTGATAGCCCTTCCTGGGTCCATAATACCCCAATTCCTCTCATAATACACAAGAACAACCATCATAGCCGGGACAAACACCCCACAATCCACCATCAACTGAACTGAACGCCTTCCAGGCATAAATTCTCAATTAAGCAATATTACACTCCTTTATACTTGGTCTAATTCTTCAACCAATCAGGTGACTACATGCCACACTCATGAAATCTTCCCGCGGTCATGCCCCCACGGCCTTCCACACAAGGTAACAAGTGTGCACATCCATACCACCGACCACCCTAAGGCTGTAAAACAATTCAAGGACCCGTAACCAGGATACAAGCCTCTTTCACCAAACACTGAACTCAGATGACACTGAAGAACATTCACATACATTGCTCTTGCTCCTCCGAGCTCATGACATCCTTGTTAACACCGAGCCGCAACCTCGATTCCTACTTCCGGTTACATACGCTTATTGCCCACAACATGACCATATAGAATAGCATAGGAAATTCCATCATAACTCCTGAACCACTAACAGGGTGAACACTTCATCACGTAGAAACTTTCACTTACCTCAATTCATGAGAACCATAACAACACGCGAGTGAATTCTCACAATCGCAATACATACCAATCCTCAAGTGGTGGTCTAAACCACCCTAAACCTTCTAGGATCCGCCTACACCTGACAGTTCATAGCACCTGAATGCTTCCAAATAAAATCTATTACGATGGCCGGCACGCCCCATACACTTCTGTGTAATCCATACACATACCCAATCACAGCGAAGGATTTGATCACTGCCGTACATGTGCCATTCCAACCATGGTTAACCAATCTTTCTTCTTCTCGGAGATTATACTGTAGAAGCTCGATTCTTACTTACACTGCTGCCTGAAACCCTTAAACACCATGTTCCTCTAACTTTCGAATTCATTAGAACCACTACTGAGAGTCACCCACTCTGACTGGCCCGGAATACAATCAACTCCAAGGCTCTCCTAGCACATGAACACCCTTTCAACGAAGCACGTGGCTGAGTCGCTACCCTTATAACTTGCCTATGCCTCAAGCACAAATTCTTAATCTTCCAAAGCCTAACCCTGGTCCAATAGGACCAACTTCGCAAACATTTATCGAATTTCATGCTCAATTACCGCTTTACTCCTTTCCCTTAGCTGTAACAACTTGCCAATATGCCGACAATCCGCAACTCCATGAGGACACAACCCCACAACCCAACTACAGGAGGTGGGACTCCCCCACTTAGCCCGAAGCTACTCCTTACCTCACTCTAGACCCATGCTGGAATCCTTCCTCCCTTGCTAGCATGATCTTGCTCAACCAATCTGTCAGCCCTTCCGAATTTTCCTATTAGCATTCCCCAAATACACAACAATCCCTAACATCATTCGCACATTCTGCCTCCTATCAAATCGTCGCTATGATTCCTTACAGAGAACTAACTAACCATACCACCGCTAACCTATACCCAGAAATACCCGCTAACCTATACCCAGAAATACCCACTAACCTATTCCTAGGAATACCTGCTAACCTATACCTAGAAATAACCCACCTGCAGAAATCACCAAGTGACACCATCCAACAATATTGCATTACACACCCTCTACGACATCAATACCCCACCCTAAGCTTTTTCTCATTCACCAACCTTGTCTGTCTGCCCGCTCTTCCTGGACATCTACTAACTTCTCCACCACATCTTCCGACCCACTAAAGCTCTCAAATCACTCCAACTTTCCCTTAAGATAGGCAGTCGTCCTACCACTGACCTCATGCTACGCTGCCACTCTTTCACTTGTTAAACTCTTTCCTTTAAGCAACTACCCACTTCCGTTCCTTCCATCTGGCCTTTCAGAAATTTAGATGCCATCTGACACGTCTCTCGTGACTTCCTTCCTCACATGCTTCTCGCTGCGTCCTCAATGCAATATCATTTCTCGTAGCTCTTAAACCCGCAGATCACCACTACTTTAGACTCTTCAAAGATCATCTTCCTCGAGCTGTCTTCCTAGAAGTAACTATTATATTCTGAACCACCACACACCACGATCTCCGACATCCGTTCCTTCAATACTGCTTCACAACACTTTAACCCAATGCAACTAAATATCCATAACACCGACGAACTTAACGCATCTCATTTGATCAATGACGACAATATTACATCACGGGTGAGTATTCCACCTCACTCGAAACCACAAAGTCTTGCTACTTTATCAATCCCAACCGGACCTTTCATAGTCCAGATTCCTTTCCTTCGCCGGAACTAAAATACTGAAATCTCAAAATCGCCCCCTGAGAAGACCTCCCTTCAAGCCATTCATCACCCCAACACACGGGCAATCATTCTATCAACATACCAACACTGCGCGATAACCAATCGAAAATACCATAACAATCTGAGCACAGCCTCAAAGTTCTCAGAAACACAACCACTGAACTGAAGCAACATAATATTCTTCTTGCAGGGCAACAATAACAGCCCTAAACGACTACGCACAAAAGACTTCACGCACCATATATGTAACATCATCACAACTCCTCAAATTCCCGATTCATAATAAGCGCTTCGCGACGCGTAAGATTGAGTAGGAGGAAACATAGGCATAAGCCTTAAGGGAATCAAATCGCACGATGAGGAATCAAGAAGGGAAGTACTCCTAACAGCCCTGTAGCCTCTCGAAGATAGCTACAAACATCTCTGTACCGATCCGCAAGACTCTACTAGACTTGCTAATGACTCGTGAAACCTAGGGGAACCTAGAGCTCTGATACCACGTTGTCACGACCCAAAACCTATGGGTTGTGATGGCGCCAGACACCACTGTCAGGCAAGCCGACCCCTTAATCAGTTGGAACACTTTCCTGTTTAACATTTTAGAATCGAAGCCTCTTCTTGCATTTTCATTATTAAATAAATAAATTTCATAATTTTAAATACGGCAAGAAACCAACTTAATACAAAAAAAATACCAAGACATCCCCAGAACCCGGTGACACAAGTACATGCGCAATTTCTAAGAATTTATACAATTATACAACTCTTGTCCGAGAATTTAAATTGGACAAAGGCAATATAGATAAAAGCATAGGGACATAGAAGGGAGACTCTGCCAGCTGCGGAACGCCACCGGAACAATGCAACCTGAGTAAGTCTCCGAATCAATCACTGCACTATGAGGGTACCTGTGCAACAAAATGCACAGAAAGTGTAGCATGAGTATCCCGTGTAATCTCGAAGAAGTAGTGATGAGAGGTCGACTTGACACTCACTAAGGTCCAACAGTACGATACAACAATGATAAAACAAATAAAAGCAGAAGACATGTAAGACAGTGAGTAGCAATTATGTATAAAGCACAGAAATCCAAGTAAATTCTTGAACAATAACAATGGCCACTTTCTTTTCCCCAAATATCCAATACAAGTCAACATCCATGACACAATGCCAAATAATCATGTGCACACAGGAATAAGACAATCGGCCGGAGTCATAAGGAAAAATAGCTATGCACTGCCGAGGATCGAACGGCCCGTCCCAAAAGTGCATGCTTACCATAGTCATATCTGCGCACTGTCGAGGATCGATCGGCCCGTCCCAAAGGTGCGTCTTTCAATGTAACCATATCATAACATAGTACAACTTTGTCCATGCACTGCCGAGGATCGAACGGCCCGTCCCAAAAGTGCACCTTTTAATCCGCCGTGGCGTACGGCCCGCTCCCATGAGAGTGGGGGAAATCACACATCGCTCTCGGAATGTAAATTGCAAAGCGGTCACATGCACACACAATAATCTTTAAAAAAAATTTACTTTCCATAACCAATTCCTTCCAATTATCAAATTCCATAAAATCTCAGAGAAAAGCAATACCACACAAATTCATGAGTTCATAACATATATGTCATTTACAAGAAAGAGTATAAGGCATGTTGTGGCCCTAAAATTTCACGACATGGCACAATTAGTTTTTATATTACTTTCCGTAAAACAATTTCTTTCGTACTAGCTAAATTTCCATAAAACTCAGAGAAAACATAACTACGTATAGCAGGATTTCATAACATATAGTTCATCACAAGAAGAACACAAGGCATGATATGGGGCCTAACTACCCGGACATAACAATAATAGCCGCTACGTATGGACTCTCGTCACTTGGTACGTACGTAGCCCCCAAAAACAATTGCACACAGCATGTAGAACACCTATGGGGACAGTTTCCTCTTACAAGGTTAGAAAGGAGACTCACCTCGCTCTGAAGATTCATAACCGGCTTCCAAGCCTCTACGACGACTTCAATGGATGCACGACGCCCCCAAACTAACCAAACAACGACAAACCAATGAAAATATACTCTAATATTTGCTAAAAATTCAGATTATATAATTTCCCAACTCCGCTCAGTGAATTGACCAAAATGCCCTCGGGCCCACGTACCCGGATTCCGAAATTTCTTGAAGATAATCTCTACCGGAGGCTTTACTAGTTCAATCACACAATTTACTCCAATATTCATGCTCAATTCGTGGCTAAAATCAAATTTTATCAATTCTAGGTTTCCTTGCAATTTCCCCACATTTTTCCCAATTTCTCATATCAAATCTATGTAATAAATCTTGTATTTAACTTGGAAATAAGTAGAAACAACTTACCTTTGATGCTTGATGAAATCCCCCTTGAAATGCTCTCCAAAATCATCCAAGCCAAATGAAAGAAATGAAAGAAATGGCCAAAATTCGGGTTTAAAGAATTTGCCCCTGCTTCATCGAGTTGTACCTTGCACTTGTACTGCACAGGTTGTACATCCTATTAAAATTTTCCCTTGTTGAACACCTTCTGTTAAAACACCCACAACTTCTTGTAGAAATATTCAAATAACAAACGGTTTGAAGATTTAGAAACTCGACTGAAAGATATTTAATTTGATAGGTTGTACACCATATAACTCTTTATATATTCCGAGATATGAGCTTCTAAAGTCGGCTCCACGCATCAGAAAATTCTGGCGAAACTGCCCCACCAGCCATCTTCAATCGGTCATAACGTTTTTCAATAAACTCCAAATGAAAAATGGTTTAATGTTCTGAAAACTAGACTTCAAGATCTACAACCTTTAGGTTTTGCACAATTTCAGATTCCTTATAGATTATTATATATACGCTTCCAACGTTAGCTCTTCGACGCACAATTTGCTGTCAAAAAAAATGCAACAGAAATTTTTTGCACTTTTTTCCTTCTTTTTTTGTCCGAAATTCATTCCGTTAACCTTCCGAAATCCACCCGAGGCCCTCGGGACCTTAACCAATTATACCAACATGTCTCAAAACATGATACGAACTTGCTCGAGGCCTCAAATCACATCAAACAACGCCGAAATCTCGAATCGCACTAAAATTCAAACTTTATGAACTTTGAAATTTCAAACTTCTACATCCGATGCCGAAACCTATCAAATCACGTCTGATTGACCCCAAATTTTGCACACAAGTCATATTCTACATTACGGACCTGGTCCAACTTTCGAAATTTGAATCCGACCCCGATATTAAGAAGTCAAACTCTCGGTCAAACTTCTCAAAAACCTTCAAATTTCTATCTTTAGCCAAATGACTTCAAAATGACCTCCGGACATCCGAATTCACTTTCGATCGCACCCCCAACTCCAGAATCACCATACGGAGCTATTCTCAGACTCGGAATCCCAAACGGACATCAATATCATTGAAATGCGCTTCAAGCCAAACTTAGGAAATTTCTTCAAAAATGTTGACTTCCACAATATATACCGAAATGCTCTCGGGTTATCCAAATCCTGATCCGGACATACGTCCAAGTCCAAAATCACCATACAAACTTGCTGGAACCTTCGGATCCTGATTCCGGGGTCGTTTACTCAAAATTCCAGTCTTACTCAATTTCTTCAACTTAAGGCTTCTGAAATGAGAATTTTCCTTTCAATTTAACTCCGAACCTCCTGAATTTCAACTCTGACCATACACACAAGTCACAATACCCGAAATGAAGCTGTTCATGACTCCCAACTGCTGAACGACGCGCTGGATCTCAAAACGACCGGTCGGGTCGTTACAGTGAGAGTTGTTCTATTGGCACGTGAGTTGTCAGTGCGGTCATGAGTATTATTATTGTAGGCACGTGATTTGTTCGTGTGGATATAAGGTATTTAATGGTATTGTTTTGCTATCTTTACCATGCTTAGCTTTATTGACACTGTTTTCCTGTTAGTTTTGTATTCATACTTATGCACGTTACTAACTCTATTAGGTGTCTTGACTGTCCCTTGTGACTACTCCACCGATGTTAGTCTTGATACTTATTGAGTACCGTTGTGGTGTACTCATGTTACACTTTCTGTATATTTTTGTGCAGATCTAGGTACTTCGGATTTGGTTGATCACTAGTTAGTTTTTCGGGCTTTGCTGTGGAGACTCAAGGTATACCTGTCGTCGCATTCGCAAGCCTGGGAGTCACCTTCTGATATTGTACTTGTACTTTTTATTTCTATTCCGGAAAAGTTTTACTTAGAGATTTTTCTAGTAAACTCAGTAGAGATTATGACTTGTACTACCGATTTTGGGATATTGTATGGCACTGAGGATTATTGGTTTACTATAGAAATTTCAGTTTCATGCTTAATACTTGTTTCTAATTTTATTCTTCCATTTAATTCAGTATGTGCTAGGTTTAGTGATTAGATGCCATCACGACATCCTACGGAGGGAAAATTGGGGCGGTGACATAAAATGAAAAGATCAGAAAAATATAAATCACGATACAAACTTTTAAAATATTTCTACCAATCCATGATTCTAATAAACATCATGCAAAACCATTTCAACTTCATTAAGTCATTGAAATCACTTTCGGCTACATAGGCCTAAACATAACAAAATTATCTCTTCACTTTTTATCGAGAGTACTATATCGACACCGGCATAATAAACAACTACTATGCGATTGACCTAGCAACAAGTATTTGATCTACTTGTCTGGGCGGCTTCCCGTAGTGCCATACGAGTCGACTTAACCTTATTACTTTAAGTAATGATCATTTTCCCACTCAATGGGGGATTTTATCCCTTTGACTTAGCCTTAGAATGTGTACTTGCACCGTCAAGTGTAGCTCCATGGAAATGAACTCAACATTCGAACCAATCTCGGTGGTCTCCACTAGTAACTTCCAAAAAATTTGATATCTCTAAAATAGATTCATAGCAAAGTAGCCTCAAAGGATTATTTTTATCGAATCATAGCTCATGGTCAAACTAAACCATTTGAATAAAAACAATCAACTTTATGATCTTCTTCATGTTAAAGCATTTAGCAATTTAGCATCCATCATTCAAAGATACGACGAGTGTTATCCATTAAACAAGTTTCAAAAGAAATACTTTTCATAAAATAAATCTTTATCACTCAAATGTTTTATATTCTGTCTAATACATAAGTTTAAATAAAAATTATAACATTTTCCTCAAGAATTATTTACTTCAAATCTTTAAAAATAGAATTTATCAATTATAAAATAACAAGACCTTCTTTATGTAACACAACTCAAAATACATGGTGACATCCTTTCCCCCTTGTCCCACAAGTGCGGATGCACGTTTATAAACAAACTCATGTAATAACTCAAATATGATTTAGAGAAAATCCCTCAAGAAGAGTAAGTTTTAATCAACTTACCTCAAGTCCAAGCTTCAAAATAATAGTACAGCGCTCCAATTCATTTAGAACTCTCAAATGTCGCCAACAAGCCAATATCTACACTAGACATCCCAAGACATCCAAATATATATGTCGATACTCATTTAAGGTTCACAAGTTGACCGTACGTCTTCAATAATCTCAGTTCACCCATACATATCCTTTTTATTCTTAATTGATTCCATCCTTGGCCTTTAAACCCCAGTATAGGTTATATAATTTTAATATTTACTCATTATTAAGCTATTGAAGCACTAAATCGTCAACCATATTAATAAGATTCAAAAATTTACTGTTCATCTTCTTCCCCATTCAAGAACCCTAACTTGCAATACCCATTTCAAGAACTAACATAATTCTTCAACCAATTGGTACTTTCTACTTCACAATACATTCCAAATACTTAATCCATAGTTGTATTTAAGTGTAGAGTAGATAATTTACCTCTTATATATCAAACCCTAACTTGAACCCTTTTGAATTGATTTTGAAGATTTACGAAATCCCTATGAATTTCAATTCATGTAGATGATAATACTACCATTAACTAATGTTAATCTGTTATAAAAATATCATAAAACTCACCTTTGAAGTATATTTAAGTTGGGGATGCTCCACCTTCTCTCTATAACCCAAAACTTAGCCAAAAATGTAATTTATTTCTCTCTCCCCGACCTCCTCCTATTTATAAAAAAAAATGAGTTACGTAGGCAAATTGCGTAGCCTTAGCTTGGCTATGTATCCTACGCAGCTTCGCTACGCAGACTTGCGTAGCCTACGTATCAAAAGCCTCCCTCTCCTCCAGCATGCTGCTTTTTCCTGCGCAACCTACGTATGCTACGCACGGAGTCTACGCAGTTCTGCTAGGATCTCTTCCTCCATCTTTTCTCAACCATTTCAATCTATGCTTTTATTCATGAAACTTGGTGACCTTCGACCGTCATGACATTCATGTCCAAGTATTGTAATGATATCAATACATTCTTGTAGGCTCGCATGTACTTCGAGATCTTGCTAATTATTCTCTTAAGATCGAATGAGGCTTAATCTTGTTAGAAATTATTTTTGGGTTGTACAAAGACTTAGATATAGGTGTGACATTGGGTGTCCCTTTAGATATCTTATTTCTAAGGATGGCAAAGATCAAGGAGATAAAAAATTAGAGGATGAACATAATTGTGGTAAAGTATTTGAGAACAGAAGCGTTACTCCTATTACTTTAGCACATTATTTTAAGAGAAAGATTCATAATAATTCTAAGTTTAAGGTTAAAGAGATGAAGGTTGATTTAGAGGATAGATTTAATCTGAATGTGAGTGATTCAAAGTTTAAAAAGGTGAAGAGAATGGTTTTAGAGAAATTGGATGGCAGCTACTTGGATGAGTACAACCAAGTTGGAGGCATATGCTCAAAATTTGATAAAGCAAATGAAGTTAGAGTTGGAGAGGTGAAAACAACCAATATGAAATGGAACTTTACAATGATTACAGAGAAATGGCTTCAAAGTGCAAGGAAAATTTCAATAGAGATAGGGGTTTCGAAATAAGTGAAGGTGAAGACAGTCAAACAGTTATTCTGGAGCAACAAAGGTGCACATGCAGGATTTGGGACTTGTTTGGAATCCCATGTGCTCATGCTATCGAGGCATTCAACTATAAGAAGATGGACCCAACACTTGGGATTCACTGGCGGTATTCCAAACAAGCTTAGCAGTTGGTATATCAGCACAAACTTCAACCTATTAGAGGTAAAAATTTCTGGAAAGTTGAGCCAAACCAAGCCATGGAACCACCACCATTAGCTAAGATGGTTGGTAAACCTAAAGTGAAAAGGTCAAGAGAGAAGGATGAGGATAGGAAAAGGCAAGAAAAATGGCCAACTCTAAGGAAGGGTCTTCAAATAACTTGTGGTTTTTGTGGAAAGGCATACCATGATAAAAGAACATGTTCATTAGCCAATAAGGTATACTTAACTTTCTTAATTTAAATTGCAGTAAATAATTTATACTTACAATCTGTATTTTATTGATACAGTGCCAGAATGTGCAAGACCACACTCAGATAACTCAAGACCAAGAATCAAAATTTTTCATGGTTTGTATTCCTGGGTTTACAATACAAGACCAAGAAATGTCAAGTCATGCTAGCCAACCAAGTCAGTTGTCCAGTCAACAATCCAGTCAGTACAACTCAGATGTCAAGTCGACATATTCTGACCAGAAGAAGGCTTATTCAAGCACTTTGTTGCAGAAGCTGACCCAATTTTGAGGCCTAAGGTTGTCTCTGACATTAAGACTAGACTTCAGCATAAGAATCAACAAAATTCTGGGAATAGGATATGTATGAGACGTATACTATCAACAAAAAACTTTATTTCATACCACCAAAGGACCATTACAATTGCAGCATCACTAAACACATCAAATATTACATCATCCCATATCGATAAACATCAAAAAACCTTCAACAAAACCTATAGAATTACAACCTTTGAACCAATTAACCTAACTACACTGCATCATCTTAAAAACTAGCACCAACACAAAGACATCCAAGAAAAAATAATAAATCAAATCATCATTTGTAGTTTATCCTCCATTCTAGCCTATTCTCTAAGTTTAATGAATTAATTCCTTCCATATCTTCCATTATTTTCTCCATTTTTAGTTGTCACGACCCGATTTATCCTCTGGACGGTCTCGTGACGGTACCTAGTCTTTACAACTAGGTAAGCCTAAATTTACGGAAAATAAATGCAATATAATAAATGAAATAGAAAAGAAGAAGAAGACACATAACACAACCGCTCGGCATGTACAATTTCACTTCCCAAAATTCGGAATGTCACATAAGTCACAAGCTATGTACTAAAAGTAGCTCTATACAATGAAGTAGCAGAAATACATAAGTCATCTATGCCTATACTAGAGTAGAAGGGGACTCGTGGGATTCTGCGGACGCGGCAGAACTACCTCGCAGTCTCCTCGAAGCTGCTAAGTGAATCCTAGCCACGAAACGGAGTGCTGGTACCTGGATCTGCACACGAAAAACATGTGCAGGAAAGGGCATGAGTACTCCACAATTGGTACCCAGTAAGTGCCAAGCCTAACCCTAGTCAAGTAGTGACGAGGTCAGGTTAAGGCTCTACTGGATTTTCATAAGAAAAACAGTCTAAAAATAGTACAGAAAGATATAAAAAGGAGCTAAGGTAAAACAGTAGAAACAGTTAAGCTGAAAGTAAAACAGTAATAGGGAGCCCTTGGCTCAGCACAAGTGTCACATGGTGGAATCTCCGGGGATATGTCCCGTAGTTCCAAATGTAAATATGCAATGCAGTACAGGGGGAAAGCTCCCGGAATACGTCTGTAGTCCCAATTTAAATATGCAGTACATGGGAAAAGCTCCCGGAATACGTCTGTAGTCCCAATTTAAATATGCAATACAAGGGGAAAGCTCTTGGAATACGTTCGTAGTACCAATTTAAATATGCAATGCGAATGAATTTCAGAGACGGTGTATTTAAACAATTCAGCAAAAGAGTCGCAGACAAGACAAGATAAAGACTAACTAACATGGTACACATTGTATCAAATAGGGAATTTAGGTTTTAAAAAAAGGTAGGCATGCTTCTTCCTAATTTAAACTACACAAGTAGCATGTAGAACAATGAAATATAAGTAAAATGATTTATGGCATGGATAGGAAAAAAGTGGAATTTAGAAACAATAGCCCGGTACACACTCGTCACCTCACGTACACGGTGCACATATAACAAAACAGTATCAAAAACAACCTAAGGGGAAGTCCCCAACACAGATTTAGGAAAGCCATTTACCTCGATTGCGCTACTCAACTCAAAACCACGCTCTTTCCACGAGTATCCGACTCCAAACGGCCCAAATCTATTCAATTCGATTGCATAATGTAAATATCACTTTAAGGAATCAAAATAGCTTATTAGTTCGAATCTAATACGAGAAATTAGGAAAAGTTTCCAAAAAGTCCCCCCGGCCCACGTCTCGAAATTGGGTATAAATTATAAATTCCGAACACCCATTCACTCACGAGTCTAACCATTTAAGAATTACTCAAATCGGATATCAATATCTCGATCAAAACTCAAGAATTTGGCCTAGGAACTTTATCCAATTTTTCCCAATTTTCCACCATAATTTCGAATTTAAAGGGTAGATTAAATAGCATAATCATGGAAATTAGTCTAAACAGAGTAGGAATCACTTACCTAAATTGCCGAGGTGAAAATCTCCCCAAAAATCGCACTTTCCTGAGCTCCCAAGTTCAAAATATGAAAAATGGTTCAAACCCTCGATTTTGAGTCTTTTATGTTCTGCCCAGTTCTTTCTTCTGTGTGATCGCGTACTTCAGTCGCGATCGCGAAGGGTAACCAACACGCGCCTAATATTTCCTCTACGCGAACGCAGATGTCTGATCGCGAACGCGTACCTCACTTACTCAGACCTACACGATTGTGGTTGACTTCACGCGACCGCGTAGAGATACACTCAAAACACCTGATACCTAAGTTCTACTACGCGAACGCAAGAATGCCCACGCGAACGCAGTGACCAAGGCTGCCCACACTACGCGATAGTACTCCTTTCCTCGCAATCGCAATTCACAAAATATGCATGGCCTCAACTTACTCTACGCGATCGCGGGTTTACTCACGTGATCTGTCACGACCCGAAATCCCACCTTCGGGCCATGACTGCGTCTAACGTTGAACCCGCTAGACAAGCCAACATTTGAAGTAATTAAAACTTATTAACAACAAATAGGAACAAGATAACTAAAGTGCAAANACTGGTGTCACGTACTCACGGACTATCTAAGAGGTTACTACAACAAAAGGTCTGAAATAAATACATACGACTGTCTCTGAAATACAAAATAAGACAGAGCTGAAAGTGGAAAGTAGAAGGTGACGTCAAGGCCCACGAACGTCTACGGGTCTACCTCGAGTCTCCTGTATGGGGGGATGAGATGCTCTGATCGTCAGTGATCCCCGAGTCCGGCTGCGTAATCTGCACAACATAAAGAAGTGCAGGTGTAGCATCAGTACAACCGACCCCATGTACTGAGTAAGTGTCAAGCCTAACCTCGGCGAAGTAGTGACGAGGCTAGGACCAACACTACATATGTACCTGTGTAATTTTATATAATAGCAGGAAATATGACAACAGAAATAAGAAAGTAAGACAGATACGGGGAGAAACATGTTGGGGAGATAGGGTAACAATATGCTAACACAGCAGTACAAGGTAATAAATGAAACGTAAAGAC
>MDKH01139609.1:0-81862 GCA_005239495.1 Nicotiana undulata | reverse complement strand
GCTATGTATGTAAATAAATATGGAAGCTTGGAAGAAATTTAGTGAGGTAGTTCTACGTTGGTAACTAAATGCCGATGAGGCTATATATATATATATATATATATATATATATAAAAGGGCACTAAAAGAAGATGATGTGAGTAGTGTTCAAGGAGGGTGTAGTCACTTGTACCCAAATGATTATCCAACCCTGCCCTAAGCCTACATTACAAGCCAGAAAAGTCCGTAGGGGATCTCCAACCGAATGTTCTTAAAGTAGTAACGAATTAAAATAAGGGCAAGCCTATGGTATGATGTGTTGTAACACTTGAAATTCTTTGTGAGTGTGAGTGTCTTGGTAAATATGTCCCTTGTATTGTCTTTGTAAATATTTCAAGTTGGGACCTTCTTTCTTTTTGGTAAGGGCACATGAACTGTGAGGTGTAACAGTAGTTGAGTTCTTGAAGTCGGGTGCATGTGCACTCAGCTGAGAGTAACATTTAGTCAAATTGTTCGAGGCTCAAAGTTCACAAGTTGAGTAGTCTCTATATAAATAGTAGTAATTGTTCATGATGGGTAAATGGATGAAATGCATGCTTGTAGTACTGACACTTAACACTTTCCTTGGTCATAGTTTCTTCCGGTCTTGTAGTTTAAGTCTAGGTTAGGAAAGAGTCATTTTAGTTACTTGAGGACAAGCAAGAGTTTAAGTTGGGGGTGTTGATGTGCCGGAGACTTTCGGCACATTTAATACCAGATTGCTTAAATTATAGTTTGTTTCAAGAGCATTTACCCTTTATACTTATAGAATTTTGACGTTTTGCAGTGCATGATATGTAAATACTCAAGACCATGAAAAGAAAGCAAAGAAGCTAAAAAGTGAGGGAAACAACACTATGCAATCGCATATCTGACAAGAGAGCGTCGCATAACTTAAATGCGAAATGCATAATGCACTCAGGGATCGTAGATCGCAATAGAAAAGATAGGCCAATTTCAAGAGCTAAAATGCGGTCGATTATGCAATCGCATAACTCACATGCGAGTTGCATACTTAACCGCAGAATCCCTGGTGCCTGAAGTTGTCCTAAGAATGCGATGTCAATCTGCGGTCTCACAACAACAATGCAAATCGAAAATCAACAATGCGGTGACGACCAGGAAACTAGGGTTTAGATATGCGATGAGAACATGAAGGATGCGAACCGCATTCCTGTTATGCGACAGGAATGCGATCGCATAACCTGTCTGCAGGGGCATTTTTGTCTGTGTTCTACCCGATCTTTGGCCCACTATAAAAGGATTTACTTGGGTTTTTTGGGCAATTCTTGTCTAGTCTTTGAAGAACATTCCCTATTAGAATATTCTCTCTTTTTTTGGAAGCATTATAACTTCATTCTTGGTTTGTAAGCATTCATGACACCTAATACTCTTAGTTTTTTGTCATTTATTATGGATAGCTTGCTTTAAATACTAAGGTTGTGGACCCTAAATGGGTGTTATGTATTTGGGTATTTAACATTGAATATATGCATAATGGGTTGTTGATATTTATTTACTCTTCATTGTACATTTCTTGTTAGTGGTTGCAAACATTAACTTATGCCATAAATTCTTTCTTAGCTTGGAAAAGTGGGTTAGAATTGGTAAGAGTAAATATCAAAGACTCAAGGCTTTAAACCTTGTTTAATAGAATCACTTAGGGATAAGATGGTTTTATTTGGCATAAAGTGATTTGAATTTCATTGCAACTCTTTTATATTTGGAAAAATTATAAAGAGGAAATACTACTCTATTATTGGAAAATATTGGGTAGCTATATAGAAATCAATTGCATATCAAGAACTTCCCATTAGAAATATATCATATTAATACCCATTTGCATTATACGTCATTAAAAGGGGACACAACCTTGGTTCACTTAATCATAGTAACTACACTTTTAATTAATTCTCATTGCTACTACTTCTATTAGATTACTACACAACCAACCCCCATCTTCCCGTTTACTAATGGAATGGGATTATGATTTGAGTTAAGAAACACACTATCAAAGTAATATTTTTACACCTATTCCCTGTGGGATCCGACCCCAACCTTGTTGGGTTACTATATTTGACAATGATCGCTTGCACTCTTTTAAGGTGTAAATTGAGCGTATCACAGATCATATATCGCACCTTAGTTGTGCTTGAGTTTCGTAGCGTATGGCGTTATCCGTCTCCCTAGTATTTGTATTATGCACTTGGTGGCTTATGGTTAATATTCAGACATTTCACGAGTATAAGCGTTATGGCTTGACGTGTGTTTTCTTTTCATTGTCATAAGCGGATCGGGTGGCACGCCGCCATGAGTATATTATTTGGACCGGGTGGCACGCCACCACAGTTTAAGATTTGTGGATCGGGTAGACGCTGCAAAAGGGTCACATTAGATCGGGTTGCACGGTGCAACAATGAGATGTTAAGCACGGTCCTTGATATTATTGTGTGTGTCATGTTTCTTGCATTTGAGAAAGGCTCATAGTATTTGATGTCCATTTTATTTGTTACACGAGCTCGATGGTTCTTTTCCAGAGTTTGTTTTTCCTTACGTGTCATATTCCAGTTGTAGCTTCTGGGCGCATTGATGGCATTATATGAAATCTTGGATAGTGTTTGCGGTGGCTTATTGGCGGAGTAACTTGTAATGTGTGAGACAAGATTATTGAACCTAGGATCAGTGCAATCGAATTTATGTAATGCATATTAAAGAGCAAATATCATTATGTAGTTCAGAATGAGGTAATGGTTCTTGTCAGGAGGAGAGACCCAATGATTTGTTGATTTGGCAGGTGGTTATGAATTTTTACATATATTTTCTGTCGTGGAAGAATTGCGAGAGTTGGAACAGGACTTACATGCGTCATGAGATGTGTTGTGGGCATCAGATTTGTGAAATTGCGGCTATTGTTGTCAGAGGATATTATTATGTTCATGTGGATTATGCGGTGCATGGTATGAATTTGGTAAGGGTATAATATCATGTTTTGGTACATGGTGTAGTGACTGATAGGGTGTTCGTATGCTGAAAGCAGGCCTGGTAGAAGATTTCGGATGTTGGTATTTTGCTATAAGGTTTATTTGACTAAATAAAAGGGAGGATTTTCAGAGTGGCTTGAGCTAATGTGCTCAACTGGGTTGTGGTAGCGCGGGTAGGTGCACGAGGTGTCGAATAGTGATTTCGAAAAACTCTGGAGTAGTTCTTAGCACGTTTGATGACGAACGTATGTTTAAGTGGGGGATAATTTAACAACTCGATTGGTCATTTTGAGCTATAGCGCGTCGTTCGGAAGTTTGAGGCCTTGGGTAGCTTCACTTCAGGTATTACGACTTGTGCATGAGGTCAGAATTGAATATCGAGAAGGTCGGAGTTGATTTGGAAAGAAAATTCTCATTTTGGAAGCTTTAAATTGGAAGAGTTGACTAATGTTTGACTTTTGTGTAAACGACCTCAAAATCGGGATTTGAAGATTCCAATTGGTTCTTATGATGATTGTGGATTTGGGCATATGCCCAGATCGGGTTTTGAATGACCCGAGAGCATCACGACACTTAGTGTGGAAAGTTGGCATTTTGGAAGAATTTCATGCATTTTGGTTGAAGTGTATTTTAATGTTATCGATGTGCCTTTTTGATTCTGAGCATGATATTAGTTCTATGTGGTGATTTTGGACTTATGAGTGTGTCCAGACTATTGGATCAAGAAGCTGAATGGTTTTGAAGATTGACAAATAAACTCAGAGTTGAACCAGGTCCATCTCTAGAGACATAGGCACGCAGAGCAATTGGCATGAGAGGTGATCACACAGGAGATAAACACAATCAGTGATCCGAATAGATATCTCCTGATCGAAAAGGTTGCAAATTGATAGGGAGATGGACTTCTTATTCAGTAAGGACAAAATCAAGATAGAAGAGGATCTGAGGAGTTGAGGTCAACTAGAACTCTTCCACCAAGGAAGAGTTGCATCAGAATTCTAGTATGTCTTCTCCACTACTGATCCTATATATTGTCAAGTGTTATTACTGAACAAGTGCACACAAACATAGAAGTGAAACAAGAATTGAGAGCAAAATTACCAAAGCAATTTTGCAAGCAGTTCGAGTGAGAATTCCTGTGCGACTCAAAAGCTACTTGAACCAGCTAGAAGAACCAGTTCCATCTATTATCTTTTAGTCTAGTTTATTTGTAGTAGGCTATTACAAATTGTATCTTTCAGCTTTATCTAGAAGCAATTGTAATAGGTATTGAGTATTCAAGTTAGAGTTAGCTTGGAGCTTGTCGCAAATAGCTAAAGGCTAGTTTGCCACAAGGGGATTAGAGTTAGTCTTTAGGTTTACAAAAGAGTTTATTTTGTAAATGTTGTTTGACTCATTGACTTAGTGAAGAGTTTGGGAAAATCCTACTAGGAAGTAGGTCGTGGTTTTTTCAACTTTTGAGCCAGGTGTTTTCCACGTAAAATTGTTGTGTTCTTTTATTTCTGCAATTATTATTCTGCAAACTGTAGGAGTTGGAACACATAGAAGAACCTGGTCCTTCTATAACTAGTGCACGCGAAAATTGGACACCACACAAATCACCCCCCCCCTCTTGTGTGGTATTGACGTGTAGAACATCAATTGGTATTAGAGTAGGTTATACTTCAAGAGGCTAACACCTTAGGAAAAGATTAGGATGAGTTCACCACCTGGGAACTAGGAAGGACAATCAACTTCTAGGCCACCACTCTTCAATGGAAAGTACTACTCCTGGTGGAAGAACAGAATGAAGGATCACTTAATTGGGGAAGACTATGAATTATGGGACATAGTCACTGATGGTCCTTTGGCTACCATGAAAAAGACTACTGAAGGAGTAGACGTGACAAAGACAAGAGCTGATTGCACTGATGAAGACTTACCAAAATGGGAGAAAAATGCAAACGCCAAGAAGTGGCTTGTGTGTGGACTCGGTCCAAATGAGTATAGCAGAATTTAAAGCTCCACCACTGCCAAAGAAATTTGGGATACTTTGCAAGTGTCTCATGAAGGAACACCTCAAGTGAAGAGGTCAAGAGGAACTCTACTATACTCTCAGTATGAAACTTTCACCATGAAGTAAGGAGAGACCATTCAAGAGATGTATACAAGGTTCACTACACTGACCAATGAACTCAAGTCTCTTGGAAGGGTCATTCTTGAAGAAGACAATGTTGAGAAAATTTGACGAGGGTTTTGCCAATATCTTGGGAAAGTAAGATCACTTCCATTTAGAAGTCCAAGAACATGACAACTCTCAGTTTGGATGAGCTAATTGGAAATCTCACTGCTTATGAGCTTAGAAGACAGACAATGAAGATGGATGCTCCCAAGAAGGAAAGAAGTCTGGCATTGAGAATCACTGAAGGAGCAGATCTGGAAAAAGATGAGATGTCCATGATCACCAAGGAATTCAGAAACTTCCTCATTAGGAAAAAGTGCATCTCAAGAGGTGGAAACTACAACAAGGCAAAGGCTCCATAAAATCCCACCAATGAGGGATGCTACAAATGTGGAAAAATTGATCATCACATCAAGAACTGCCCTCAGTTGGAAGTGGAATGGAAAAGGGAAAGATCTGAGCGAAGGAACCGGAAGAAGGAACTGGTTCATCCTAATAAAAGCACAATAAAAGCCATGGTTGCTAATTGGGGAGAAAGCTCAGACGAAGAATCAGAAGATGAAGATGGAGATGAAAAAGCGCTTATGGCAATTGGTGAATCAGATGGGGAATCATTCAAAGAACCAAAGGTAAGTATATCTCATCTCAAAAACAAGATCAAGTTCTTATCTAAGGAAAAACTCTCTGAATTGTTACTTGATTTCATGGACGATTATGAAGAAATAAATAAAGATAAAGAACATCTATCTAAGGAGTGTGTAATGTTAAAAGCAAAGTGTAAGAACCTGGAACTCAGAGTAAGTGAATTTGTAGATGAAAACACTGCCTTGAAGAATCAGGTTCATCTACTTGAAACTAAGGTCCTAGAGTTAAAATCTGAAAATTTAAAACTGAAACTAGGAACTAGCAAGAAGACAACTGACAACTCTCAACTCATGTTAGAAGAAAATATAGGCAGACTAAAGGATAAGTTGTACAGTAAAGATGAGAAGATAAGAGTGCTAAAAGAGGAACTTGGAAAGGTCAAACATGAGTTGGATCGAACATGAAAATGGAATAAATCTTCTGATGCCTTGACATGGCTTCAAGAAAATCACAGTAGCAACAAAAGAGGACTTGGCTTTGGGAGTCAACTGCCTAAATGGGATCCCAAAAGCAAGTACCTCACATTTCCTGAGAACAAAATATGCACTCACTGTGGTAAGACTGGTCACTACAAAATTGAATGCAATGCAAAAAGGCAGGCCAGTCAAAAGAATGAAAGTTTTGTTCGAAAGACTAACCCATGATTTTCTTTTGCAGGTTCAAGTGAAAGGAGGCAGTCAAATATGGTACTTGGATAGTGGCTGCTCAAAACACATGACAGGGAACAAGGAACAATTCCTTTCACTTGAAAACCTCAAAGGAGGAAATGTCTCCTTTTGAAAATGGAAAAAAAGGTGAAATTATTGGGGTTGGAAAGGTAGGTAAGGATGACACATGTTCCATTGAGAACGCGTACTTGATAGATGGCTTGAAATATAGCCTGATCAGTGTGTCACAACTATGTGACAAAGGTAACCTGGTTGCATTCATTTCTACAAAATGTTTTGTGATTAATCTTATCACTGACAAGATTGTTTTGCAGGGAAAAAGAGTGAATAATATCTATATCATAGACATGTCCACACTATCAGAAAACGAATTAACTTGTTTGAGTGTGTTGGACAGTGATCCTCTCCTTTGCCACAAAAGACTTTGACATGCAAGTCTAAATCAACTCAACAAACTAGTCTCCAAGGACCTAGTGATAGGTCTCCTTAACATTAAGTTCAAGGAAGACAAAGTTTGTGAGGCTTGTGCAAGGGGGAAGCAGGTAAGTTCCTCGTTCAAAAGCAAGAAAATGATAAGTACCACCAGGACGTTGGAACTAGTTCATATGGATCTATGTGGTCGTATGAGAACATTGAGCAGAGGTGGTAAGAGATATGTAATGGTGTTTGTTGATGACTACTCTAGATTTACCTGGACATTATTCCTAACATCTAAAGATGAAGAATTTGACATGTTTACTTCTTTTGTTAGAAGAACTCAGAAACAGTTAGGAAACCAACTTGCATCTATAAGGTCTGATCATGGCACTGAATTTGAAGATGCAAAGTTTGCTGAATTTTGTGATGAAAATGGAATAAATCATAATTTTTCTGCCCCTAGAACTCCACAACAAAATGGAGTAGATGAAAGAAAGAACAGAACTCTTGAAGATATGGCTAGAACCATGCTTCTTTCTAGTAAACGGCCTCATAGCTTCTAGGCAGAAGCAATAAACTTTGCATGCTACATCATAAATAGGTGCACGACTAGACCACTTGTAGAGAATACCCCCTATGAGTCAATTAAAGGGAGAAAGCCCAATATATCCAATCTTAGGGATTTTGGCTGTAAGTTCTTTGTGCACAATAACGACAAGGACTCCCTAGGTAAGTTTGATCCCAGAAGTGATGGGGGAGTATTATTGGAATATTCCTCACATAGTAAGGCTTATAAGTATACAATAAAAGAACTATGTGTGTAGAAGAAAGTGTGCATGTTGTGTTTGATGAAACTAACATTCTTTCTGAGAGACAGGAACCGGAAGATGAGGAAATTGGGATGGTCAGAAACTCCGATCAAATTAGACCAACTATGGAAGAAGGAACAGGTGATGGAACATGTCTATCTACCCTGAGCAACCTGACAGGGGGAACTCAACAACAAACCTCATTGGAACCTGTACCTGATTCTATTCCACATCAACAAGGCACTGTAGGATCATCAAGTCGTGAACAATTGGTTTTAAAGCCACATAGATACCAGAGGTCTCACCCCATTGAGAACATCATAACTGATCTAACCTTTGGAATCAAAACCAAATCCTCTCTGAAAAATCTGTGTGCTTTTGATGCCTTCCTATCCTTGATCGAACCCAAAAATGTTACTGAAGCCTTACAAGACGCAGACTGGGTAAATTCCATGCAAGAGGAACTCAATCAATTTGAAAGAAGACAAGTCTGGCATCTGGTACCTAGACTACTAGATAGATCAGTGATTGGCACAAAGTGGGTCTTCAGGAACAAACTTGATGAAGATGGAATAGTTACAGGGAACAAGGCTAGATTGGTGGTCCAAGGATATAGTCAAGAAGAGGGCATAGACTATGATGAAACCTTTGCTCCTGTGGCAAGGCTGGAGGCAATCAGGCGCCTCATAGCATTTGCTGCCTACATGGAATTCACCCTCCACCAAATGGATGTCAAGAGTGCTTTTCTGAACGGCTACCTAAAGGAAGAAGTATTTGTCAAGCAACCTCCAGGATTTGAAAGCAAGGAGACTCCAGAACATGTGTACAAACTTGACAAGACTTTGTATGGACTCAAGCAAGCACCAAGAGCATGGTATGAACGACTATCTAAATTCCTGCTGGAGCATGACTACAAAAGAGGTAAAATTGACAGCACTTTGTTCTTGAAGGAAAAAGGTAAGGATCTTTTGGTAGTACAGATATATGTAGATGACATAATAATTGGGACAACTTCTGAAAAACTAAGTAAGGAATTTGCTAAACTAATGGGGAGTGAATTTGAAATGAGCATGATGGGTGAGATTAATTTCTTTTTAGGCTTACAAATTAAACAAAATTCAAATGGAACTATGATCCATTAGAAAGAATATGTGAAAGAGTTGCTCAAAAGATTTAAAATGGAATACTCAAAAGAAATTGACACTCCCATTGCAACAACCACAAAACTAGATGTAGTTGAACCTGGTTCATTTGTTGATTAAAAGTTGTGTAGTGGGATGATTGGGTCTTTATTATACCTTACTGCCAGTAGACCTGACATTGTTTTCAGCGTAGGGCTTTGTGCAAGATTTCAGGCTAATCCCAAGGAGTCCCATTTAACTGCAGTAAAGAGAATTCTGAGATATCTAAAAGGCACCACTGACCTATGTCTTTGGTGCCCCAAAGGTAGTAATTTCGATCTTGTGGGCTATGCTGATGCTGACTATGCAAGGTTTCTTAGTAGATATAAAGAGAACCTCAGGTATGGAACACTTTTTGGGCTCATATCTTGTGTCTTGGGCCACTAAGAAACAAAATTCAGTAGCTCTATCTACTACTGAGGCTGAGTACGTGGTTGCAACCTCATGTTGTGCTCAGCTACTATGGATTAAGCAACAATTGATGGACTTTGGAATAGAGTTTGGATGCATTCCTATCTTCTATGATAACACTAGTGCTATTAGTATGACAAATAACCCCGTTCATCATGAAAGAACAAAGCACATAGATGTTAGGCACCATTTCCTAAGAGATAACTATGAGAAGGGAATGATCTCAATTGAATTTTGTGCTACTGACAAACAAATTGCTGACATCTTTACTAAAGCACTAAGTAGAGAGCATTTTGAGAGAAACATGTTAGAATTGGGGATGATTAAAATCACCTAATTGAATCAGTTCAAAACATTGAAAAACAAATTTTAATAAAAAATTGACTAGGATTCTGAATTATATAAATAATCAGAAATCATTATTCAGTTTCATGCCTTAAAAAGGCATACTTACTTGCCATGTGTTAATATGACTCCTTGGTTACTAATGATGTTTCTCTATTTTTGTAAATTGAGACCTAATCAAGAGATTCTAACAAG
This sequence comes from Nicotiana undulata, assembly GCA_005239495.1. NCBI lineage: Eukaryota > Viridiplantae > Streptophyta > Magnoliopsida > Solanales > Solanaceae > Nicotiana > Nicotiana undulata. Next base: position 72,031 of record MDKH01139609.1, on the reverse strand, counting down.
ATGAACCTAGTTCATCGTTGTTGGTTCATCTGACTGACAAGGTACGTGCTCGTCACTATACACATATTGAAATATTTATAGTTACTCATGAGCAGGACTCTATCCATAATAAGCTAGTTTCACAAACTAAGTACTTATCCCAAATTTGAACCCGTTCCAAAGAGTCCAACCAAATTAAATTAGCCTAGATTATAGGGGAGTCATAACCGTCACTTATCATCTGACACTCCTGAGCCGATTAGACTCCCACTTGACCCATAATTACACCCGTTTTTCATTTATTAACCAAGCCCTTAAAAACTCATCATCACCCCTTTAATTCTTCACTCTCTTTTCTTCCTAAAGGCATAACCGTCAAAACTAGTTCATCTTTTTGCTCAAAACCTTGATCAACCACTTCCACATTACCAAAATCATAATCATGTCTTCCACACCACCTCCTGCTACGTCCTCCTCAACTACACCTGACTAAAGTATCACACTTGAAGATACTGGTTCAACCCCATCTCATTCAAATTATTCCACCCAATCTCAATCACATTCTTCCACCCAATCTCAATCACATTCTTCCACCCCTCAAAACAACCCTACTCCATCTCCTCCAATCGTTCCTGTTATACTACCAAGCCCTCCTCCAGAACCCAGGAGAAGACGTGTGAAAATGCTAGCCAGAAAGACTGTGGCCTCTCGCTCTCTTGCTCAAAAATTGAATGCAAAGCTTCAAGCTAGCCAGGCCCAAGAATCTGAGAACTCCAATGATTCTTCAAATCCTCCAATGAGGGGGAAGCTACTGGTTCGTCTGACTCTGAACATGTAACATCTAAAATTGGGTCCGAGCTTGTCAATTATGAAAATAGGTTTGTTTTAATTGGCTCTGTGGTGGATGTGGAGATTCCTGATAGGAGAAGAAGAGGAGGTAAAAATAACACTGTGAAAGAAATTGAGAGAGATGGAGAAAGTAGTAATGTGATGGGAACATGGGAAGTAAGTACTCCACTAGCACTCTGTGGTCCTGAACCGGTGGTTGTTGAAGAAGGTGCCAATGATTTAGGGGGAAGTAATTCTAGAGAGGCTGTAGAAGGGCTGGAAAATATTCAACATGCAACCGATGAACCTGGTTCATTAATTGAGGAAACTTTGGCATATCTTATGAGAAAATTAGGGGAGATCTATAAACCCAAAAAGAAGAGAACCCCCAAGACCAAGAAAGCTGATCCTCCGGTGGAAAGAAAGAAAAGAAAAGCCACTTCATCTGCTGAAACTTCCATTCCTAGAGGTCGCACTACAAGGAGTGAAATAAGGCAGAGTGAAGAGGAGTTACTGAAAGCTCAGAGAGAGAGTAAGAAAAAGAAAGCTGCAAAGGGGAAGGCAAAAGTGTTTGAGTCTGTAGAGGTTGTTGATGTCGAGGAGATGGACCTGGTCCATCAAAAGGAACAAGTGGAAGAGGTTGAGCTTGAGACACCCAAACTAAACAAGGCCAAGACTTCTTCCAAGAAGTCAACATCTTTGTCTGCTACCCCATCGACTGTTGCTAAGCGACTTCGGTCCACATGAAAGAAGATTTAGTTTGATGAAGATAATGAGTGGAGTGGTGAAGACGAAGAGGAGCTTGGTGGAGAGACAGACAAGTTAACAAAATTTGGGAAGCGTACGATACTGAAAGGCAGGTTGTTGATGGATCTTGAAGAATCATGCATGATTTATCTTGTGGACACTCTGGATGTGCATAGCTAGAAGGACATGGTCCTTCAACTTGATGGAAGGTTAGCCAGGAGTGAAATTGTCGAATTCATGGCAAATACAAAGGTTAAGGATGAAAGGGTCTCTAGTCAAATAAAGGGGATTAATATCTCCTTTGATGCCAAGGAGCTGGGCGAGATTCTTGGGATTCCCTCTGAGGGATATAATGATTATACAAGGCAGAGGTGGCCCAACTTGGATGGCCTTCCTTCAGCTCTTCAAATCACTAGGAGATTCACCGAAAATGATGAGGAGATGGAACCAAGGGATGTGTACAAAAGCGAGATGAGGACTCAGCACAAAGTGATTTTTGAATATGTCAACAAGTGCATACTGCCCAGGCAAGAGAGGAGGCATATCGCAAACTACATGGATTTAACTCTCATGGAATGCCTGGAAAGTGGACGACAAATCAACTGGCCCTCTTTTATCATTCAATTACTGGACAGGGTGGTGAATGGAACCAAGGATCATGCTATACCATATGGGTTCATCCTAACGACAGTGCTGGCTCACTTCAAAGTGCCTATGAAGAAGGAAAAAATGGCCACCGTCAAGGATCATTTTGGGAAGAACACGCTTCTGACTTGTGATTATCCTGTGAATGTTCTTGATGATGAACCTGGTTCATCAAGAAAAATGCTTGTGAACAACAAGGTCAGTGCGCTTGTGCATGAAGGTGGGGTTAAGGATGCAGAAATCCTTCGATTGAAGACCCGCCTTAGAGAAGTTGAGGCTGAGCGGGATGCTCTCAAAGATGAACTGGCCAAATAAAAGGAGAAGAATGAAGGGATTCTTCATCAAATGATCTCTCTTCTCCAAGCAAAAACCTCATCCCCCACCCCTTCCCAGCCTTAGGTGTCCAGTGTCGTCCCTAAACCATCTATGACCCAGTTCGGGATTTTTTGTTGTTACCTTCTTTTGCTCATGGTTGTGACTAGTTTTATTCCTTTGTTTGTTTGGTGACTGAACTATGATCTAATCAATGAATTTTGCTATTTATGATCTTATTTTGTCTCACTTTCTTTAATAGCCTGCATTCTTGGTTTACTTTTGATGATTAATCCATGTTTGCACTTGCAATTGCCTTAGTGGCCATGAGTAATTATTATAAAACTGGTAATTCTAACACTTTGAAACTTTTCGATGATTCCAAAAGGGGGAAGATGTGCTTTATTGAAAATTGTGATATTTATAACCTAATGAATCTGGTTCTCTATAATAAATGCTTAATGCTATAAAAAGTGTCCATGTTGGATTAAAAGTGATTACAAGTCTAAGCACAAAGTTTATCATCATCAAAAAGGGGGAATGTTTTGGATCAAGAAGTTGAATGGTTTTGAAGATTGACAAATGAACTACGAGTTGAACCAGGTCCATCTCTGGAGACATAAACATGCAGAGCAATTGGCATGGGAGGTGATCACACACAGGAGATAAACACAATCAGTGATCTGAATAGATATCTCCTGATCGAAAAGGTTGTAAATTGATAGGGAGATGGACTTCTTATTCAGTAAGGACAAAATTAAGATAAAAGAGGATCTGGGGAGTTGAGATCAACTAGAACTCTTCCACCAAGGAAGAGTTGCTTCAGAATTCTAGTATATCTTCTCGACTACTGATCCTATATTTTGTCAAGTGTCCTTACTGATTAGGTGCGCACAAACATAGAAGTAAAACAAGAATTGAGAGCAAAATTACCAAAGCAATTTTGCAAGCAGTTCGAGTGAGAATTCCAGTGCGACTCAAAAGCTACTTGAACCAGCTAGAAGAACCAGTTCCATCTGTTATCTTTTAGTATAGTTTATTTGTAGTAGGAGATTACAAATTGTATCTTTCAGCTTTATCTAGAAGCAATTGTAATAGGTATTGAGTATTCAAGTTAGAGTTAACTTGGAGCTTGTCGCAAATAGCTAGAGGCTAGTTTGCCACAAGAGGATTAAAGTCAGTCCTTAGGTTTACAAAAGAGTTTATTTTGTAAATGATGTTTGGCTCATTGACTTAGTGAAGAGTTTGGAAATATTCTACTGGGAAGTAGATCGTGGTTTTTTACCTTTTGATCCAGGTGTTTTCCATGTAAAATTGTTGTGTTCTTTTATTTCTGCAATTATTATTCCGCAAACTGTAGGAGTTGGAACACATAGAAGAACTGGTCCTTCTATAACTAGTGCACGCGAAAATTGGACACCACACAAATAACCCCACCCCCCCCTCTTGTGTGGTATTAACGTGTAGAACATCACATACATTTATTTAAAAGTTCATAGTTGATTTTGGCTTGAAATGGCAAAATTGCAAATGGAAGGTTTGGATGTTTAACTGGGAGTTGACTTTTTGATATCGGGGTTGAAATCCGATTCTGAAAATTGGAATAGGTCCGTTATGTCATTTATGACTTGTGTGCAAAATTTAAGGTCAATTGGACTTGATTTGATAGGTTTCAGCATCGAATGTTGAAGATGGAATTTCTTTATTTTATTAGTCTTGAATTGGGTTGCAATTCGTGTTTTAAGCGTTGTTTGACGTGATTTGAGGCCTCGACTAAGTTCGTATGATTTTTAGGACTTGTTGGTATATTTGGTTGGGGTCCTGAGGGCCTCGAGTGTGTTTCGGGTGTTATCAGATCATTATGGGCTACTTTAGTTGCTGATTTTCTGATGTCTGGTGTTATTCTTTGCTTTCGCGAAGAGCCTCTCGCGTTAGCAAAGAAGACATTTTCTACTTGGACTTTGTCCTTCGCGTTCATGAAGAGATTCTCGCGTTCACGAAGAAGGAATTCTTGTTGTCTGTCGTCCGAATTTGAAAGCTTATATCTCGCAATGTATAATGAATGTGGAGATGATCCTTCAATGAAAGTTGTAGAAATTTGCGTCTAGTTTTCAGAAAATAAAACCATTTGGAACTTGGAGTTATGTACAAAAAGTTATGGTTTGTAAACTACAGGCTGTCCGAGAAGATGTTTGAAAATCGCGAAGAAGAAATTTGTGTTGCACAGGGCTGACTTTGGCAGTTTATATCTCGAAATCTATAAGGCATTGGGAGATAAAAAAAATATGGAGGTTGTAGATCATGGTGTCTAGTTTTCAGAAAGATAAACCATTTGTCATTTGGAGTTTTGTACAAAAAGTCATGACTATTATACTAGAGGCTGTCTAAGAAGCATTTGGAAATGGCTTTTGAGTATTTTGTTCATCGCGAACACGATGGGAGGCTCGCGAATGCGAAGAAGGAAGTCAGAGTAGTATTATAAGTCCTCTATTTTGGACCTTTGATTCATTATTTTGTATTTTTAGTTGGGAACATCGGGATTTACTGATTTTGGAAAGGAATTTCAACACAAAACTTGGGGTAAGCATTCTTCACTCACTTGTGATTATATTTCATGGATTAAACTTTATTTTCGGCGTTAGATTATTTATTTTTCAAGAAGAAATCAGAAGTAATTTCTATAATCTCACAAAACAAATTTTCAAGTTTCGAATTCCGATTCGAAGTCGGATTTGAATGAAATTAGTGTGGTTGAGCTCGTAATTGAATGGGTTGTCGGATTTTGTGCGTTTCATCGCCGAGTCATAGGACCCACTTCCAACTTTTCAAGCGGAGTTGGGAATTTTTATAAATTGTTAAATTTTAAGCATTGGAGTATATTTTTGATTAATTTGCACGTTGTTGGACTAGTTTCGGATTGAACGATACCGAGTTGGGGCTTTAGAGCGAAATTGTGACCGTAAAGTGGGATTTAAGACGAGTTAAGTCACTTTTCTAATCTTGTAAGAAGGAATTAACCCCATAAGTGAATTGATTTAATATGTGCTTCTATTTGTGGGGGCTACGTACGCACGAGGTGACGAGAGTCCGTACATAGCTACTAATTATGCTTATGTCCGGGTAATCTAGGACTCAAATCATGTTGTACTTGAAATGTCTGCACCCTACTTATTAATTTAATTTCTTAACTCATATTCGGACTTGATAAAGGAATTTTAAAAGTTTAAATTCATTTACTTGAGTTTTGGACGGGTCACTTGATCGTTAATGAGAATTTGTATTTCTTTGAATATTAGCCTCTTAATAGATCTTGAATCGTTTGTTTTAATATATTTTTCACTTCTTGTGGAGCGGGTCCAACGCCTTGGTAGTAGAAAGATGTATTTATGGTTTGTGCTGTTCGAACCTCGGCAGTGCATAGTTTGTATATTTGTATGTTGGATCGGGAGGTACGAACTCGGCATAATTCGTGCGTAATAATTCTTGGAGTTTTATTATAGTTGATGTTGTTTCATTGGCTTGAGAGATAAATTATTTAAATAATGGAAACTAATTTTCGATTTACTTGTTAGGGAAAGAATTGTTTATTTATTTCTTGTTATTGAGTTTTCAGCTGTATTTATATAATCCGTGCTTAATTATAATATCAGTTCTTTATTGTTAGCATGTAGTAAGTGTCGAAGTCGACACCTCGTCATTACCTCTTCGAGGTTAGATAATATACTTACTAGGTACGCGTTGATTTACGTAATAATGCTACACATTTTGTGCAGGTACATATATGTCTAGTGGTCTTGTGGGCGTAGAGGCGTGGCCCATTCAGTGACTTAAGTGAGCTGCATCCCATGTTACGAGTCCGCAACACAAAGAGTCTCCATCAGAGTTATTTATATTTTTTCTGTCTAATTTGTTTTCTAGACTGGTGTTGTATGTTATTATATTTCCTAGTTGATGCACATGCACTTGTGACACCGGATTTTGGGGGTGCTTACAGGTTATTCATCATTGTAGTTTGTGAAAAACATTATCATTTGTCCTGCAAATTCTATTCATAATATTTAATTAATGGAAATTAAGATTTCAAAGGAATAAAAATAAGTAATTAAGTGGATCAAACGTAGTTGGCTTGCCTGACGGAGGCGTCAGATGCTATCACGACCTATAGTGGATTTTGGGTGGTGACAATGAATTCCTACGTGACGATATTAACCTTTTAATCAATCACCCATACGCATTTGTGGAAGACAATCAATCACCAAGGGCGGTGGCGGGATGAATAAGATTTTCCCAGCATAAATCAAAGATCTCGAATCGAATCCTGAGAAAAAAATCATGGTTAGGAGCGCTTTACTTGTTTAATAGGCCTTACACAGTGCGTATCTGAATTAGTTGGAATTCAATTACCGAATGGACAAGTCCAAAAAAAAGAAAGGAAAGAGTAACAATATATAATAAATGTACCTTTTTCCTTTTCTACTTTTCATTTTGTGAGTACAAAAAGTTGGCGTAGCATCATTGGTGTTGACATGCCAAACTTGCCTGTATTAAATTTTGAATTTATTCATAGTTGGGGCATGTAATTGAATGGTGTAGTTTCTTTTACAACATATCCAATATATTCTCACCCTTGAGGCATGGGAAATAATATAGTTTCTTTTCACTTTATCAATTTCATTTGGGAACTAGGATCCGATGTTAGGAGGCAATAGGGCAATTAGACATAGCCAAAATCATCCGCATTAGAAAAGATCAGATCATACAAATATGTAGGCCATATGGGATAATTTAAGAATTTTGGAACTGGAATAGTGCCTCCATATTAAGAGTATACATGGACCGAGTTGGTTCGGTTTTATCAAAATCAAATTAAACTAACTATATCGGTTTGGTTTGGTTTGGTTCGGTTTTGTCAGGTTTTCAATTTTTTTGTTACTTAAATATTATTTTAATCTTACTTTGTTAAATTTTTGATAAGTAAATATATGTTTAGTAAAAATATAAAAAATTGACAAACATAATATCTATTAAAATATTCTTATGAGAGAATTCTCTTAGTAACACATAATAGTTTTTTTAGTCGTCTGACAATATTTTTTTTTGGATGTACACTTTAGAGGTTAACCGGACTTAGTAATTAAGGGCTACATACACACGAGGTGACAAGAGTCCGTACGTAGCTACTTGACCGTTAATCAATCACACATCACTTGACCGTTAGTGAGAATTGGTATTTCTTTGGATATTATCCTCTTAATAAATCTGAATTGATTGTTCTAATGTATTTTTCTCTTCTTGTGGAGCCGGCCGAATGCCTCGGTAGCAGATAGATGCATATATGATTCGCGTCATTCAACCCTCGATAGTGCACAATTTATATATTTGCATGTTGGATTGAGCCGTACAACCTCGGCATAATTCGTGTGTAAAAATTCTCGTAGTCCAATTATATTTGATATTGTTTCATTGGCTTGAGAGATTAATTTGCTAAATAATGGATATTCATTTGGGATTTACTATTAGTGAAATAATTGTTTATTTATTTCTCGTTATTGAGTTTTCAGCTGTATTTATATAATCCATGCTTAATTATAATTTCGGTACTTTATTGTTAGCCCATAGTAAGTGTCGAATCCGACCCCTCGTCACTAGTTCTTCGAGGTTAGACTAGATAATTACTGAGTACACGTTGATCTACGCACTCATGCTACACTTGCTGCACATTTTGTGCATGTACGTATATGTCTAGTGGTCTTGTGGGCACAGATGCACGACTATTGCGGGGACTTAGGGTAGCTGCATCCCATGTTACGAGTCTGCAACACACAGAGTCTCCATCAGAGAACAATTTTCTGTCTAATTTGTATTCCAAATAGATGTTGTATTTTATCGTATTTCGTAGTTAATGCTCATGCAATTGTGACAACGGATTTTTGGGGGTTCCTACTGGATGTTTAGTGTGGTAGTTCACGTGATTATCATTGTTTCACCATGTAAATTCTATTTCATACTATCTAATTAATGGAAGTTATGATTTCAAATGAATAAAAATGAGTAATTAAGTGGACCAATTATAGTTGGCTTGCCTGACGGCGGCGTTAGGCGCAATCATGACCTATAGTGGATTTTGAGTCGAGACATACTTGATACTTACTGGGTATATGTTGTTTATGTACTCACTCTACACTTCTGCACTAAACGTGCATGATCTGAGGCAGGTGCATATGGCGATCACACCGGCGCGCTCCTTCGTTACCCAGAGGCCTAGTGGTGAGCTGCATTTCTTGAGCGTTCCGTAGCATCCTAGAGTCTTACTTTCATTTCTGTCTATTTTGATTTCAGACAATAGATAGAGTTTTGTATAATCTATTAGTGTGCATACACTTGTGACACTATGTCTTGCCACACATATTAGTGGACTTGTGGTTTTGATTTATTTTCTATGGTTATGATTGCACTCAGATGCTTTCGTTTTATTTATTTTAAGCTTGTTGTTTCTTAATACTTTAAATCAAAGAAAGTTTAATTACTTACAAAAAAATTATCAAAAGGGGGAATCAAGTGGTTAATCCATTGTTGGCTTGCCTAGCGGTGGCGCTGGCGTCATCACGACCTATAATGGAATTAGGTCGTGACATTTCTTATCAAGTGTTACTGAAATTCGTCAATCTCTTTGTTCTTCAATATTCATTTCATATGTTAAGTTCTATTAAATTGTTTTTATTTTTTTGAACATGAAGTGATTATTATTATTTAGGTATCATATTGATTTTTATGTCTAATTACTAAGTTCGGTTAACCTCTAAAGTGTACATCAAAGAAAAATTATTGTCAGACAACTAAATAAATGATTATGTGTTACTAAGAAAATTCTCTCATAAGAATATTTTAATAGATAATATGTTTGTCAATTTTTTATATTTTTACTAAACATATATTTACTTATCAAAAGTTTAACAAAGTAAGATCGAAATAATATTTAAGTAACAAAAAATCCGAAAAACTCGACAAAACCGAACCAAACCAAACCAAACCAAATCAATATAGTTGGTTTAATTCGGTTTTGATAAAACCGAACCAACCCGGTCCATGTACACCCCTAATACGGAGGCACTATTCCAGTTCCAATTTTTTAAAATTATGCCATATGACCTACATATTTGTATGATCTGATCTTTTCTAATGCGGATTATTTGAGCTATGTCTAATTGCTCTATTGCCTCCTAATATCGGATCCTAGTTCCCAAATGAAATTGATAAAGTGAAAAGAAACTACATTATTTCCCATACCCAAGGGTGAGAATATACTGAATATGTTAGTAAAAGAAATTACACCATTCAATTACATGCCCCAACTATGAATAAATTCAAAAATTAATACATGCACGTTTGGCATGTCAACACCAATGATGCTACGCCAACTTTTTATACTCACAAAAAGAAAAGTAGAAAAGGAAGAAAATCACATTCATTATATAATGTTGCTCTTCCCTTTTTTTTTTGACTTCTCCATTCGGTTGTCCGCTACCAAATTGAAGTCCGACTAATTCAGATATGCATCGTGTAAGGCCTATTAAACAAGTGGAGCGCTCCTAACCATGATTGTTTTTCTCAGGACTCGAATTCGAGATCGTTAGTTTATGATGGAGAAATATTATTCATCCCGCCGCCGCCCTTGGTGATTGATTGTCTTCCACAAATGCGTATGTGTGATTGATTAAAAGGTTAATATTGTCATGTAGGAATGCATTGTCACGACCCAAAATCCACTATAGGTCGTGATGGCGCTTAGCGCCCCCGTCAGCAAGCCAACTATGTTTGATCCACTTAATTACTTATTTTTATTCCTTTGAAATCTTAATTTCCATTAATTAAATAGTATGAATAGAATTTGCATGACAAATGATAATATTTTTCACAAACTACAACGATGAATAACCAGTAAGCACCCCCAAAACCCGGTGTCACAAGTGCATGAGCATAAACTAGAAAATACAATAACATACAACACCAGTCTAGAATAATAATTAGAAAGAAAAAAAAGTAAATAACTCTGCTGGAGACTCTGTGTGTTGTGGGCTCGTAACATGGGATGCATGTAATGACCCGACCGGTCGTTTTGAGTTCTAGTTCGTCGTTTGGCAGTTTGAGGCCATGAGCAGCTTCTCAAGGAGGGGTATTGGAATATGGAATGTTGTTCCATCTTCGTTCATTTCAGGTAATACTCTGTTGTGCCGTGTGAGTTGTGGAGGCGGCTTGATAATTTCTTATGTGTTGAGATTCAGCGTAGTGATGGCATTATGTGAGCAGAATAGCTCTTGAGATTCAGGGTATATATATCTCACCTCAGTTGCGTTTGGATTTTGTAGCGTATGGCTCTGTCAGTCTCCCCAGGATGATATTATTCACTTAGCGTGCTTCTAACCGATATTTTGTGGTAGTGAGCAATTCAGCTCGGTGTGTATCTCCTTATGTGAATATTATGTGTGGATCGGGTGGCACGCCGCCACGGGTATGTTATTTTGGATTGGGTTGCACGCCGCAACAGTGTGATATTGAGTAAGGTTTCCTACATCTATTTTTCCGTGTTTTGCTTCCTATTTTTTTCCGGAGGAAGGTTCATATTAATTGCGTTAGTCGAGTACCGTTCATAGTTCGCTTTCTTTATGTATCGCGTTCGAGTTGTGGCCTATCAGCACGTTGTGGCATCATCTGAGACTTTTGGTCATGTCTGGAGTGATTTATTACCTGAGCAGTTCATACTAGGTGAGACGAGATTATTGGATCATGGATCAGTGCGATGAGATTATGTGAATTACATCAAAGGACGAATACCATTATTTGGTTAGTAATGAGGTGATGATTCTAGACAAGAGGATGTATTCAGTAGTTGGTTAACTCTGCAGTTGGTTATAAATTTCTAAACATCTCCTCCGTTGTGGTGGTATCGTTAGCGTTATAGCAGGACTTATACATATATATCATAAGGTGCATTGGGAGCATCAGATTCGTGGGATTTTGGTTATTAAGGTTCAAGGAATGTCATTGTGGTTAGATGATGAATTATGCGGTGCATGGTACTAATTCAGCAAAGGTATGCAGTCATATTTTGCTACATTGTGTAGTAGTTGATATGGTGTTCATATATTGGGAACAGGCTTGGCAGAGAATTTCGGGTGTTAGAACTGGGTTCTAAGCTTATTGTACGGATAAAAGAGGACATCTTCAGATTTGATCAAGCTAATGTGATCAACTAAGTAGTGGCAGCACATGTAGGTGTGAGAAGTGTTAAACAATGAATTTAGACCGCTTCAGAGAAGTTCTTAGCAAGTTCGAGGACGAACATATGTTTAAGTGGGAGAGAATGCAACGACCTGACCGGTCGTTTTGAGCTCTAGTTCGTCGTTTGGCAGTTTGAGTCCATGGGCAGCTTCATTTCAGGTATATGACTTGTAGGCATGGTCGGAGTTGAATTTCGAGAAGTTCGAAGTCAATTTGGAAAGAAAATTCTCATTTTGGAAGCCTTACATTGGAAGAGTCGACTAAGATTGGATTTTTGAGTAAACGACCTCAGAATCAGGATTTGAAGGTTCCAGCAGGTTCGTATGATGATTTTGAACTTGGGCATATGTACGGATCATGTTTTGGATTACCCATGAGCGTTTCGGTGCACTTTTTGGAAGGCAGCATTTTAGAAGATATTTCATAAGTCTGGGTTGAGGTGCATCTCAGTGGTATTGATGTCCGTTTGGGATTCTGATATGGAAATAGCTTCGTATGGTGATTCTGGAGTTGGGAGCGTGATTGGAAGTGAATTCGGAGGTCCGTAGGTTATTTTGAAGTCATTTGGCTAAAGATAGAAATTTGAAGGTTTTTAAAAAATCCGACCGGAAGTGGAAATTTTGATATCGGGGTAGGAATGCGATTTCGAAAGTTAAAGCATGTCCGTAATGTTGAATGTGACTTGTGTGCAAAATTTGGGGTCTGTCGGATGTGATTTGACGGGTTTCGGCATCGAATGTAGAAGTTGGAAATTTCAAAGTTCATAAAGATTGAATTGTGATGCGATCCATTGTTTCGATGTAATTGATGTGATTTGAGGCCTCGAGCAGGTCCGCTTTATGTTTTGGATTAGGTTGGTGTGATTGGACGGGGTCCCAGGGGCCTCAGTTGGATTTCGGGTGGTTAACGAACCAAATTTGAAGTTGAGGAGGAGCTGAAGTTGCTGGTGTCTAGTGTGACCGCACCTGCGAGGCTTTGGCGGCATGTGCGAAGCCGCATGCGCGGATTTGGCATTGCAGATGCGGCTTTGGCGTCGCAGATGCGGAATTTGGGCTGGCTTGGCTGGCGGTGCAGGTGCGAGGTTATTTCCGCACCTGCGAAGGCGCAGATGCAGAAGAAGAAGCGCAGGTGCGTAGCCGGCTGGGGAAGGAGGAAGCCGCAGGTGCGGGTGCTTGAGCGCACATGCGGGCACGCAGGTGCGAGGCTGGAGACCGCATGTGCGAAGGTCGGGGCTGGGCATTGTATTATTAAACCGAGATCTTGGCCATTTATTTTTATTTCTCTCTTGGTAGGGCGATTCTTGGAGAGCTTCAAGTGGGGAGTTTCGTCATCTATGTCAAGGTAAGTTGTTTCTACTCATTACAAGTTAAATACAAGGTTTGTATATAGATTTGGTCATGGAAATTAATAAAAATTTGGGGTTTTGAGGGGAAGACCTAGAATTTGTATTTTTGGATTGTTACCACGAATTTGGGCAAAAAATTGAGAGAGAATTATATATTTGAGTTCGTGAGGCTATGGGTAAACTTTATCTTCGAAATATTTAGGAATCCGGGCACGTGGGTCTGAGGGAAATTCTGTCAACTTTCCGAGCGGAGTTGGGAATTTATATAAATTGAATTGTTATAAGTATTATAGTATATTTTCATTGGTTTGCCGTTATTTTTCTAGTTTTGGAGCGTTGTTCATTGATTTGAGTCATCAGAAGGGCTTGGAAGCCGGTTATGGAACTCTGAAGCGAGGTAAGTCTCCTTTCTAACCTTGTGAGGGGTAATTGTCCCCATAGGTGAACTAATTAAATATGTGCTACTATTTGTGGGGGCTACGTACGCACGAGGTGACGAGAGTCCGTGCGTAGCTATTATTATGCTTGTCCCGGTAGTCTAGGACCCAAAAGCATGTTTTATTTGTCGTACTTGTAACCTTATTGATGAAATTAAAAATGATTAAATCTTATCGAATTTGACAAATGAATTATACAAATTAGACAGGAAAAATGTAAATAACTCTGATGGAGACTTTGTGTGCTACGAACTCGTAACATGGGATGCCGTTCACCTAAGTCCCCGCAATAGCCGCGCCTCTGCGCCCACAAGACCACTAGACAAATATGTACCTGCACAAAATGTGCAGCAAGTGTAGCATGAGTACGTAAATCAACGCGTACCCAGTAAGTATCTAGTTTAACCTCGAAGAGGTAGTGACGAGGGGTCGTCTTCGACACTTACTATGGGCTAACAATAAAGTATCGATATTATAATTAAGCATGAATTATATAAATACAACTGAAAACTCAATAACAAGAAATAAATAAATAATTCTTTCCCTAATAAGTAAATCCAAAATTTATTTCTATTATATAACAAATTTATCTCAAGTCAATGAAACAATATCAATTATAATTGGACTCCAAGAATTATTACGCGCGAATTATGTCAAGGTCGTACGACCCGATCCAACATAAAAATATAAAAACTATGCACTGCCGAGGGTCGAACGACACGAACCATAGATGCATCTATTTTCTACCGAGGCATTCGACTGTTCCACAAGAAGAGAAACACATATTAAAACAGTCGATTCAAGATTTATTAAGAGTCTAATATCCAAAAAAATACCAATTCTCATTAACGGTCAAGTGACCCGTCCAAAACTAAAGTAAATGAAGTTTAACCTTTTACAATTCCTTTATCAAGTTCCAATATGAGTTAAGAATTAACAAGTAGGGTGCAAACATCGTAAGTACAACATGATTTGGGTCTCAAACTACGCCGTACATAAGCATAATTAGTAGCTACGTACAAACTCCCGTCACCTCATGCGTACGTATCCCCCACAAATAGAAGCGCATATTGAATCAATTCACCTATGGGGTTAATTCCCTCTTAAAAGGTTAGAAAAGAGACTTACCACGTCTTAAAGTCCACTTTTCGGTCACAATTTCGATCTAAAGCCCCAACTTGGTACCGTTCAATCCGAGACTAGTCAAACAACGTGCAAATTAATCAAAAATATACTCCAATGCTTGACATTTAAAAATTTATAAAAATTCCCAACTCCGCTTGAAAAGTTGGCAGTAGGGCCCATATCTCGAAACCCGATGAAACTCACAAAATCCGACAACTCATTCCGAGACGAGTCCAACCATACAAAAATTATCAAACTCGACGTCATATTGCCATTCAAATCTTCATTTTACATTTTTGGAAGATTTTATAAAAATCTGATTTTTCTTCCATTAATCCATGAATTCATGATGTAATTAAATATGGAGTCATGAAATAAAATCAATATATGATAAGGAACACTTACCCTAATGTTTTCCCTTGAAAATCTCTCAAAAACCGCCCTTTCCCGAGCTCCAAATCGTTAAAAATGGATTTCAGAACATAAATCTGCTGCCCAGTCATTTACCCTATAAAATCGCGGCCAAACTCCTACAATTGCGAAGCATAAATTTTTTCTAGCATTTCTTTACTCTATGCGATCGCGGCTATTCTCCCGCGATCGCGAAGAATAAATTTTTCTAACAGCCTTCTCTAACTCTTCCGGAAAACCTTTAGTATAATAATTGTCATAACATTTTGTACAAAACTCCGACTAATAAATGGTTTAACTTTCTGAAAATTGGACACCAGGTTCGAGATATAAGCTGCCAAAGTTGGCCCTGTACAACACAAATTTCTTTTTCGCGATTTCCGAAAATCTTTTTGGACAACTGTAGTGTACCAACCATATCATTTTATACAAAACTCCAAATTCCAAATGGTTTAATTTTCTGAAAACTAGACGCAAAGGCTACAATTTTTAATTTTGGATCATTTCCAAATTCCTTATAGATTGCAATAAGCTTATAAAGTCGGGTCAGTGCAGCAGAAAGTTTCCTCTACGTGATCGCGAAATGTCTTCCGCGATCGCTAATCACTGGCCATTTTCTCCCATTTTACTCATCGTGATAGCGGCCAACTCTTCGCGATCGCATATCACACTACTGTAGCCCAAAATCAACAGCTAAAAATGGCTTAGAAATGGTCCGAAACCACCCCGTAACTCACACGAGCCCCTCGGGATCCCGTCCGAACATACGAACATGTCTCAAAACATAACACGAACTTAGTCGAGGCCTCAAATCACATCAAACAATGCTAAAAACACGAATCACACCCCCATATCAAGCCTAATGAAATTAAGAAATTCCAACTTCTATATTCGATGCCAAAACTTATCAAATCAATTCCGATTGACCTCAAACTTTGCACACAAGTCATAATTGACATTACGGACCTACTTCCACTTCCGGAATCGGAATCGAAATCCGACCTCGATATCAAAAAGTCCACTCCCGGTCAAACTTCCAAAAACATTCAACTTCCAGCTTTCGCCAAACTACCTCGAAATGACCTACGTACCTCCAAATTCACATTTGGACGCGCTCTTAAGACCAGAATCACCATACGAAGCTATTCCCACTCTCGGAATCCCAAACGGACATTGATAACATTAAAATACACTTCAACCCAAACTTATGAAATTCTTCCAAAATGCTAACTTTCCATAATAAGCACTGAAATGCCCCAGGGTCACCCAAAACCCGATTCGGACATACGCCCAAGTCCGAAATCATCATATGAACCTATTGGAACTTTCAAATCCCGATTCTGAGGTCGTTCACTCAAAAGTCAAACCTTAATGAACTCTTCCACTTAAAGCTTCCGAAATGAGAATTTTCTTTCCATATCAACTCCGGAATTCAATTCCAACCACACGTACAAGTCATAATACCTGAAGTGAAGCTACCCAAGGCCTCAAACAGTCGTACGACGCACTAGAACTCAAAACGACATGCCGGGTCGTTACATGCATAACTAGATATAGTCTCTCAATAGATATTTGAATAACGTTGAAAATTTCAACCAATTTTTTTAGTCGATTCAAATCGAGCATAGCAACTAACATAACGTTTGGTACAAACTTTCGTTTTGATAACAACATATTCAATGGAAGCTTTAATTGAAGGGCTTCGTCTTGATGTCATCACTACCCTTAGTCAAAACACGTACTTATTATTTGATGAAATAAAATTATACAGTGTGAAAACAACTGTTGAGCATAGACTGCGACTACTGTACAAAGCCGTAAGACATAAATAGGATTTTCTGTTCTTTGTAAGATAAATACTACATAAACACAGTGGTATTCAGAGGCGGACCCATGATTTTAAAGCGATCGGAACATTAGTATTATGTTCAACTAGTGTCCCCTAAAGACTTTTATTATTTAGGGTGTCAAGTTATTTAAATTAACCATTTTCAAGGTATACATATATACATACACAAGATTCTGCGGAAGTTTATCGGGTCCGGTAACCCCTCCATGTTATACACAAGTCAGCCTCTGACGTTACATATATATAATTGCACGGAGTAGCAATTCGTTTTCATTTTTCTCTTTAATATAAGTAAAGAAAATATATAACAATATAAAATTAGTGGATATACTAGATTAACTTTATTTTGGAAATACAATACAATGATACTATACCTATGTATACTAACAAAATATAACAGTCACCGGAAAGGTAAACTTCCGGCCAATAGACTCTAATTAGCATATAAAATAATAGGAATATTTTTTTAGAAAAAGTTTCTCAGATTACCCATTTTTAAACACCCAACCCAGTTATTTACCCTTCTGAGTACGTTTTCGGCATGTGAAACTCTTTAGTTTTAATTAGTTGACCTCATTTTTGTTGGTCTACAAATCAATTTCATAGACTTTTCAAGAAATTTGATTTGATCGTGTTGTGAATATATATATATATATATATATATATATATATATATATATATATATATATATATATAACAACCACCCAGTATAATATCACAAGTGGGGAGAAGGGTAGAGGTTGCGCGAACGCAAGTCCCCGCTGTCACAAATTATGACGTAGGCTCGTCCACTTGGGCCTACCTTAGACGAGCACCCCTCCAAAGTGCAATGCAGGTCACCAACCTAGGCCATGGGTCTTCTTGATCGCCCATTGACCCTGTCCAGGTAAGTATTATATATATATATATATATATATATATATATATATATAAGAAAAATGCATATCGAGTTGTTGACTAGCTGCATATGGTAGCTGTACAATTGGTCTTGTTAACCTAACCCTATTAATACAAATAGCAGTAGTGGCCAGTCAATGTCCCATTCAATTCAACACAACTCCTTCTAGACTTTTAAATTTAGACAATTAATTCCTATAATACATAACGAACCCACATCGACTTTACTTATTGTCAAATGTACGAACAAGAAGATGGACTAACCTTTTAGACGTGACTTCCAAATAAAGACCAGTCATATATAGACTTACTCTAAATGTTCATATCACCTAATCCTTTATAACCCTATCCAATAGTGATACATGTATACAGACCAGTAATAGTGTTCCTATAGAGACATAGTTAGAGTGTCGTAAACGGGTTCGATCGAACTCACTTACTTTGGTTCCAATCCCTATATTTGTTTCGAAAATCCATTGAATATGTATAAGATATTAATATTCAGTAACTTAAAAGACTTAGAATTCCGAACCTATAAGCTTGAAATTTTGATTCCGCCTCTGTTTATATATGTACATACCTGACCTAATCTTTTATAATCCAAATTGAAGTCATGTTTTGAAACTTATGGATACATGATATTAATCCTTTTGAGTTATTGAGTGTAAATTAATAACTCGTACCTATTAAATATTATTTTAAAATAAATACAAAGTTTGAATTATAAAAAAAAAAACTAAATTCTGCCGAATCCGTTTCCTACACCTTACCCTATCAATTAGTGATACTTATAGTGGTGTGCTTCTTTGAATATAATCGGTACCCACCGACGACAAATTTAATTTCAGAATTTAGAATTAATCGGTTTAGAATAACTGTATTTTTACTATTAATATTTGAGACATTTTCGTTCCTATACCATATAAGAAACTATATTACTAAATATGTTCATGATTTGAAAATTACCCGCCTTGTTAATAGTTTTTTTACAAAACAGATACAATGCATTAAATACAGAATCTTAGTAGATATAATCTTCCTATTTAGGCGCTAAAATTAAGGAAGTAAATATTCTTTCAGATATTTCATTAAATAAGGAATCATTGTAGTATTAAAATTCCTTATTTAGGTGCGCTAATATTGGGGAATTAAAGATTCTTTCAGAAATTTTCAAACGCAAATCACGCTGTATTAATTTTCGTCTCATTCTATTCAATGTACCCAGTTTGTAGATATTTTGTAGATAAATTGTAGATTATTTGTATTTTGATTGTAGATGCTTTGTTTTTTGTTTTCACAAATTAAAAATGACTAAAACTTCTACAAATCTTCTGCAAAAAACGCAATTATGTCGAAAATCCCAATTAAACTACAATCGAATGAGAATTGGGTGATACGATATTGAGATCTGTTTGACTTTGTAGTTTATTTTTAGTTTTTTTGTAGAATTTTTGTAGATGAATAGAAAATTTTGTAGTTATATTAAATGTAGTTATTATGATGTTTAGAATACAATTTGTCTACAAAAAAACTATACATTAACTACATTCTGGACACAATCTACAATTTTAACTACAATTTATCTACAATTTCTATAATATGTCTTCTTCTTGTTCTTCGAGATTCAATCTGAAAATCAGTCAAAACCAAGTCCCATCTTCACCAAAAACCCTCAAAATTGAGATATAAACTCCAAACCATATTCCCGATTATTTTCAACAACACCCAATCCAAACAAATAATGATTTTTGAAAACCCAAATTTGAATTCAAGCTTTCAAGCTTTTTAATGGCTGTCAATGGTGGATTTGAGAGAAGAAAAGATGAAGAACATATATATGATCGCCAATTTCTGAAAACGATGAAGAACAGAATGTAGCAATTTCGACTTGTTGAATCTCGAAGGTCTGAATTCTACAATTTGAAGAAGAAGGAAGGGAGAAGAGGAAGAAAGGGGAGGGAAAAACGGCTGGTTACAAATGATGGGGAGAGAGAAACGTGGGATATATGGACACCTTTAATTAAGGAGTAAAAATCTGCCCATTAATTATACCCCTTTAATTAAAGAGTAAAAAACTGCCCATTAATTATAATTCTAAATTAATTATGGTATAGATTTGGTAATTTAGTATACTAAATATAATTAAATCAAACCTTAAACATGGAGGGTGATAATATTTTATATATAGTATAGGAATGTAAAAATTTCTTAATATTTTACATATCTCTTAAGAAAAATAGTCAATAGTCTTAAGTCATAAAACTAGTTGTCTTATTACTCTTTATTTCTTATTAAACGTCTCACTTTGTAATACACGACTAGTTGAAACAATTGCATAAGTTCTTTAAAAAAATACTCCCCCGATTTCAATTTACGTGAACTTATTTGGCTGGGC
Source organism: Nicotiana undulata (assembly GCA_005239495.1). Classification (NCBI taxonomy): domain Eukaryota; kingdom Viridiplantae; phylum Streptophyta; class Magnoliopsida; order Solanales; family Solanaceae; genus Nicotiana; species Nicotiana undulata. The sequence continues at coordinate 51,781 of MDKH01139609.1, read as the reverse complement.
ACGAAATTTAAGAAAAGAGAGAAGATTTTTGAATTTGTGGTGTAAAATGAAGCACATATATTTTGTGTGGCTATAAATCATTGCATAAAGGTAAAACATTTCCAGTTAGGGAAATAGGCAATTCTTTATAGCACAGATTAAATAGGAAATACGTTCACATAAATTGAAACATTGAAACATTGAAACAGGAGTATAAAATTTCAGATTTTTCTGAAGCATCAAATATTAGTCAGTCATCACTTAGATTTGTACCGAAGAAATAGTAAGCAGACGAAGTCTATTATTACGGAGATAATAATTTCTTTTTTTTGTTCCCATTTGGTTTCTTGTTAACTACAATATGTCGTCATTACAAGAAAGGTCAACTAATCAACGTCAAACTTCCCAACTACAAAACCCTATAAATAACTAACCCCATAAAAATCCTCAATTTCATTCCTCTCATATCCTACAATTAAAAAAGTGTTACATTTTCTTAACATTTCAAGAAACACATGGTGCTTATACCAACAAAGAGAGAAAGAAAAGAAGAAGATTTCCACAGCATAACGACAATGGCAAATTTCTTGATGTTATTCTCACACAAATCAAATGATTATCAATTTGATAATGTGAAGAACAACAACTCATCAACTAATCGAGTTTTCGAGTGCAAGACTTGTAATCGTAAATTTTCATCTTTTCAAGCATTAGGTGGCCATAGGGCAAGTCACAAGAAGCCAAGATTAAATATGAAAGAATTGAATAACTTGCAATTATTTCAGTTGCCTAATATTAAACCTAAAACACATGAGTGTTCCATTTGTGGGCTTGAGTTTGCCTTAGGACAAGCTTTAGGAGGGCATATGAGAAGACATAGAGTTGTAATAACAACCAGGACGACGACGGCGGCGGCTCAGTCTCAAACAAGTTCGACTCGGCTAAATGAATTCTCAAAGCATCAAGCTGTGATGAATAATGAAAATCTTGAACAAGCTCCTAATCGCGGCCGAGTTCCTGTTGTGAATGGTCAGAGAGTTTTGTGTTTGGATTTGAACTTGTCGCCATTGGAAAATGATCACTTAGAGTTTAATTTAGGTGCAGACTGTTTTTTATGATTGAACTTTCAGTTTTCTTCTGATCTTCTTATGGGTATATTGTATTTATTTATCTGTTTGGTTGATGTAAATTGTTCTTCCTATATATATTCCTTAATTTTTTTCCCTGCTCTTTTTGGTTCCTTTCTTTTATATGATATGGAGATATAATAGAAACACAATACAATTCTGTGTAGAGGTCCTGTTAAGCTGGATAAAATGTTGTATCCTCTTTTTAGATGTGGACTTCGGGCTTCTATACGAAGATGCGATATGTCAACTATTAGTAAATGGAATGAATAGCTCTATATCCATGTACATGTATCAGGTGTTTACGCTAAACCAGCTTAATTTATATATCATAATAAAGTAAACCATCACTTGAATATAAACAGTATTTCCAAAACCCGGTAGTCACATAAGCATAGAATGATACGGGGAAAGCAGAAAATTGGGGATTGTCACGACCCAGTTCTCCCTCTGTAAGACGTCATGACGGCCCCAAGTCTCTACGACTAGGTAAGCCTAACAATTGCGGAAAAATGGAAATAAAAGCAGTAATGAACAACTAAACTTCAACAGATAACTATATACTGATAAAATGTCGCTCGACATGTACAAGTAAACCCACACTCGAATATAAACAGTATTCCCAAAACCCGGTACTAGTCACATAAGCATAGAATGTTACGGGAAAAGCAGAAAATAAGGGATCAGGGCTAATACTCTCAAAATAACTGGCCAGATCGTTACATCGTTCTTCCTTGAACGAGTATAGAGACATACCTGAAGTGGTGAAAAGATAAGGATAATGGATGCACATATCATGCTCGGTCTCCCAAGTGGCGTCCTCGACCGACTGACCTCTCTACTGAACCTTCACGGAAGCAATGTTCTTTGACCTCAACTTTCGAACCTACCTGTCCAAAATAGCCACTGGCTCCTCAACATAAGATAAATCCGTGTCCAACTGGACTTAGCTGAAATCCAACACATGATACGGATCGTCGTAATACTTTCGGAGCATAGAAACATGAAATACCGGATGGACTCCTACCAGGCTGGGAGGCAAGGCAAGCTCATAATCAACCTCCCCAACACGCTGCAACACCTCAAATGGGCCAATAAACCTTGGCTCAGCTTGCCCTTCATCCCGAACCTCATAACACCCTTCATGGGTGACACCTGGAGCAGGACATGCTCTCCAACCATGAATGCAACATCGAGAACCTTCCGATCCGCATAAATCTTCTGTCTGGACAGGGCTGTGCGACGTCGATCCTGAATCACCTTAACCTTTTCCAAAGTATCCTGAACGAAGTCTGTATCCAATAGTCTAGCCTCCCCCGGCTTAAACCAACCCATTGGAGACCGATACCGCCTACCATACAGAGCCTCATACAGTACTATCTAAATGCTCGACGGATAACTGTTGTTATAGGAAAACTCCGCAAGTGGCAAGAACTGATCCCAAGAACCTCCAAACGTACTCCATCACACGCACGGGGCATATCTTCAGTATCTGAACAATGCGCTCGGACTATCCATCTATCTAAGGGTGAAATGTTGTGCTCTACTCAACCCGAGTACCTAACTCATGCTGTACGGCCCTCCAAAATCGTAATGTATACTGTGTACCCCGGTCAGATATGATAGATATTGGCACGCCATGAAGCATGAAAATCTCGCGGATATAAACTCGAGCCAGCTGCTCGAAAGAATAAGTAGTCATCACAGGAATGAAATGAGTTGACTTGGTCAGCCTATCCACAATCACCCAAACTGCATCAAACTTCCTCTAAGTCAGTGGAATCCCAACAACGAAATCTATATTGATCCGCTCCCATTTTCACTCCAGAATCTCTAGCTTCTGAAGCAATCCACCCGACCGTTGATGCTCATACTTCACCTGCTGGCAATTTAGACACCGAGCTACATACTACACGATGTCATTCTTTATTCTCATCAACCATTAATGTTGCCTCAAGTTCTGATACATCTTTGCGGCACCTGGATGAATGGAGTACCACGAACTGTGGGCCTTCCGAAGAATCAACTCACGCAATCCATCTACATGGGCACACATATCCTTCACCGAATCCTTAAAGCACTATTATCTCCAATAGTGACCTCCTTAGCATCGCCATGCTGAACTGTGTCCCTAAGGACAAGCAGATGGGGATCATCATACTAGCACTCCCTGATACGATCACAAAGAGAAAATTGAGAGACCACACAAGCCAACACTCAACTCGGCTCAGATATATCCAATCTAACAAACTAGTTGGCTAAGGCCTGAACATCCAACTCCAATGGCCTCGCTACTGCTGGTAGATATATTAAGCTCCCTAAACTCTCCGCCCTATGACTCAAAGCATCGGCCACCACATTGGCCTTGCCGGGATGGTACAAAATGGTGATATCATAATCCTTAAGCAGCTTCAACCACCTCCATTGGCAAAAGTTAAGATCCTTCTGTTTGAACAGGTGCTGCAAACTTCGGTGATCGGTGTAGATCTCACAAGAGACACCGTACAAATAGTGCCGCAAAATCTTCAAGGCATGAACAATAGCTGCTAACTCAAGGTCGTGGACATGATAGTTCTTTCTTGCACCTTCAGCTGTCTGGACGCGTAGGCAATCACGTTACCGTCCTGCATCAACACTGCGCCGAGACCAATCTGTGACGCATCACAATATATAATATAGGATTCGAACGTGTAGGCAATACCAATAGTGGGGTCATAGTCAAAGTTGTCTTGAGCTTTTGAAAGCTCTCCTCACACTCCTCTGTCCACCTGAACCGAGCACTCTTCTGGGTTAGCCTGGTCATAGGTGCTGCAATAGATGAGAAACCCTCTATAAATCGACGGTAATACCCCACCAAACCAATAAAATTGCGGATCTCCATTGCTGAGGACGGTCTAGGCCAACTCTCCACTACTTAAACCTTCTTCGGATCCACCTTGATCCCATCACTCGACACTACATGACCCAAAAATGCCACTGAGTCTAGCCAAAAGTCACACTTAGAAAATTTTGCATATAACTTCTCTTCTATCAAGGTCTGAAGCACAGTCCTCAAGTGCTAATCATGATCCTTCCGACTCCGGGAGTACACCACAATATCATAATTAAACACAATAACGATTGAGTCAAGATACGGCCGAAATACACCGTGCATCAAATGCATAAATGTTGTTGGGGCATTGGTCAGCCCAAATGACATCACAAGGAAATCGTAGTGACCATACCGATTCCTAAAAGCAGATGATAGCCTGAATTCAAGTCAATCTTGGAAAACACGCTGACACTCTGTAACTGATCAAATATGTCATCAATACAAGGCAATGGATATATGTTCACTGTAACTTTTTTCAACTAGCGATAATCAATGCACATACGCATAGAACCATCCTTCTTCTTCACAAACAAGACTGGGGCACCCCAAGGTGACACAATGGGTCGAATGAAGCCCTTATCAAGAAATTCTGTAATTGTTCCTTTAACTCCTTCAACTTAGGAGGAGTCATACGATATGGAGGAATAGAGATGGACTGACTACCCGGTAACAAGTCAATACCAAAGTCGATATCTCTGTCGGGCGGCATGCCAAGAAGATCAGCTGGAAATACATCTGGATAATCCCTCAGTACTAAGACTCGCTCAACTATATGGGTATACATACTGACATCTCTCACATAAGCTAGATATGCGTCACACCCTTTCTCAACCATTCGTTGAGCTTTAAAAATAAAATAACTCTGTTGGGAGTATACACTAAGGTACCTCTCCACTCTAATCGCGGTAATCCTGGCATAACAAGCGTAACTGTCTTGGCGTGATAATCAAGAATAGCATAATAGGGTGACAACAAGTCCATGCTCATAATAATGTAAAAATCTACCATACTGAGTAATAATGAATCGACTCTGGTCTCAAAACCACTAAGAACAACGAAACACAACTGATACACACGATCAACCAGGATCTCCCACATTGTAGACACATAAATAGGATAACTCAAAGAATCACGAGATACGCCCAAATACGAGGCTAAATAAGATGACACATAGGAATAAGTGGAGCCTGTATCAAATAAGACTGACGCATCTCTATGACCGACCGGAACAATACCTGTAATGACAGAGTTGGAAGAAACTGCCTCTTTACGAGCAGGAAAAGTATAATATATGGCCTGGCCTCCCTCTCTAGGGCGACCTCTACCTGCCCGACCTCTACCTCGAGTGGATGAGCAGGTGGAGTGGTAGCTGGTGCTGTAATTACTGCCTGAGGACCCGGTGAAGCGCGCGGTTCCTAAGAAGTCTGTTGTGGTAAACCCTTCCTAAGTCTAGGAAAATCCGTCACCATATGGAGAGTGTCGACACACTCAAAACAAGCTCTCAAAGTGCATGGCTGTTGTGGCTTGCTCGGTCCAGGTCTGCTGTGGCTGGCTCGAGACAGGTCTACTAGACTGAACGCTGAAAGCACCCCATGTAGGAGGTGCATTAGATACTGATGGTTCATAATAAGCCTCGAGGGGCCGGAATACCACTGGCAGCTGGAAGTGCTGAATGAATGGGGCTACTCACATAGCCCCTACCATGATGAGCTGCTGCTAGGGCACGAGTACCACTATAAGTGCCATACTCTTGAGACCTCTTGGCCTCACGCTCGAGAAAGCATACTCTCCAATCTCTTAGCAATCCCCACAACCTGCTGGTATGCAATATCCATCTCCAACTCCCGATCCATGCTAAGCCTAATACTGGGGTTGAGCCCCTCAATAAACCGACAAACCCTTTCTCGAACTTTATCAACCGTAGGTGGTTCATTCTTATCCAAATCACTGAAGTGGACCGCATACCCTGACATAGTCATAGAACCCCGGCGCAACTTCTCACACTCCACGCACCATGCATCTATGAGACTATTGAGAACATACTCCCTCAAGAACATATCCAACAACTGAGTCCAAGTAGGTGAGGTTTCCTCAGTCGGAATACCCAACTCATAAGCACGCCACCACTGATAGGCTGCTCCTCTAAGCGGGAGCGTAGTGAAAGAAACCTCACTAGACTCCGCTACACCCATCGAACGGAGGATACGATGACACTCCTCAAGAAAACCTTGGGCATCCTCTGACGCCAAGCCACTGAAGGTAGGAGGGTGGTACTTCTTGTACCTCTCAAGCTTGAGCTGCTTCGCCTAAAAAATTGCTGCCCTAATCTCGAGCTGAACGGACCTACCAGCTGCATCGGTATGCCCTCTGAAATCTTATCGACCTGAACCCTCCGCTCTAGGGTACGGGCGATAAGAGTTTGTGCTCTTCCCCCAGCCTAAGATGTGGCAGGAGCAAGTGGAATAAATCCAGCTTGAGCCAATGTGCTAAACATGCTCAGAAACTGGGCTAGAGTCTTCTAGAAGGCTGGTGCAGCAACAGGTACCTGCCCTCCAGCTGGAGCTACATAGGCTCCTCTGTAGCAGATCATGTAAGTGCTCTGGCTACACCAAGTGGACGTCCTCGGCCTATAGCCCGACCCCGGCCTCTCGCGGCTCTAGTAAGGGGCGCGGGTGCTTGGTCATTGCCCCGCAAGTACGTTTCCTCACCATCTGTGAGAGAATAGAAGACAAAAGTTTAGAATTTTGAAGTCAACGCATTAGAGCCGGCCTTGCCAATATGTCGTCATTACAAGACCCTATAAATAACTAACCCCATAAAGATCCTCAATTCCATTCCTCTCATATCCTACAACCAAAACCAACTATAAACAACTCCTATTTTACCCTCCAAATTAAAAAGAAAAAAATGTAACCTTCTTAACATTGCAAGAAAACATGGTGTTTCTACCAACAAAGAGAGAAAGAAGATTTCCACAGCATAAAAACCATGGCAAATTGCTTGATGTTATTCTCAAACCAATCAAATGATTATCATTTTGACAATATTATGAAGTAAAACAACTCAACAACTAATCAAGTTTTCGAGTGCAACACTTGCAATCGTAAATTTCCATCTTTTCAAGCATTAGGTGGTCATGGGGCAAGTCACAAGAAGCCAAGATTAAATATGAGAGAATTGAATAACTTGCAATTATTTCAGTTGCCTAATATTAAACCTAAAACACATAGTGTTCCATTTGTGGGATTGAGTTTGCCTTAGGGTAAGCTTTAGGAGGGAATATGAGAAGACATTGAGTTGTAATAAAAACAACGACGACGACCACATCGGCTCAATCTCATACAAGTTGGACTCAGCCAAATGAATTCTCAACGCATCAAGCTGCGATGAATAATGAAAATCTTGATCAAGCTCTTAATCGTCGAGTTCATGTTGTTAAGAAATTGAATGGTCAGAGACTTTTGTGTTTGTATTTGAACTTGACGCCATTGAAAAATGATCACTTAGAGTTTAATTTAGGTGCATATTGTTTTTTATGTTTAAACTTACAGTTTTCTTCTGATCTTCTTATGGGTAATGTATTGATTTTTGTGTGGTTGATGGAAATTGTTCTTCCTATATATATTACTTCATTTTTTTCCTTGTTCTCTGTTGTTCCTTTCCTATATATTATATGGAGATATATTTGAAACACAATATAGTTCTGTGTAGAGGTCCTGTTAAGCTGGATAAAAATGTTGTATCCTCTTTTAGATGTGGATTTTCGGGTTTTTCTATCCGAAGATACGATATGTCAACTATTAGTAAATAGAATGAATATATCACGAACCAGAATTCCTACCTTCGGGACCGTGATGACGCCTAACATTTCACTCGCTATGCAAGCCAACGTTTGAGGATATTTAACCCAGTTTTAATAAATTTCAATAAGTAAAATCAATTAAGCTGAAATGAAGCTAAAACTGGTGTGGAATAACATAAGAAACAATAATATCTAAGTACAACCCGGATCTGGAGTTATAATTCACGAGCTTTTAGAGTCTCCACAAACATGGTTTGAAATAAATACAATTGTCTTGAACGAAAAGAACAGTAAAATAGGGTAAGTGGAAGGGGACTTCAAAGTTTGCGGATGCCAGCAGATGTACCCCGAGTCTCTTAAAGAAAATCCAAGCTGAAACGCCTCACGGACAGCTAGGACCAGTACCAAAATCTGCACAAGAAGTGCAGAGTGTAGTATGAGTACAACCGACCCAATGTAGTCCGTAAGTGTCGAGCCTAACATCGACGAAGTAGTGATGAGGCTATGACAAGACACTCACGCAAATAAACCTGTATAGATAAAAATATATGTACAACATAATTGTAACGACTCGACCTCCCGTTTGGCGTTCTAGAACCCCGTTCACCTAAATAAGACTTTCTATACATACTTTCAGTGTTTTATGACTTGTAGGGATGGTTAGTTCCGGATTTTGAAGGGTTCGGGTTGAAATCGGAACACTTGGTTTCTTAAGGTTGGCTTAAAAGACCAAGTTTGACTTTGGTCAACATTTTGAGTAAACGACCTCAGATTCAGGATTTGGCGGTTCCAATAAGTTCGTATGATAATTTCGGACTTGAGCATAAGTTCGAATCGGGTTTAGGATGACCCGGGTGCGTTTCGGCACCTATTAAGCTGGATAAAAATGTTCTATCCTCTTTTAGATGTGGATTTTCGGGTTTTTCTATCCGAAGATACGATATGTCAACTATTAGTAAATAGAATGAATATATCACGACCTAGAATTCGTACATTCGGGACCGTGATGACGTCTAACATTTCACTCGCTATGCAAGCCAACGTTTGAGGATATTTAAGCCAGTTTTAATAAATTTCAATAAGTAAAATCAATTAAGTTGAAATGAAGCTGAAACTGGTGTGGAATAACATAAGAAACAATAATATCTAAGTACAACCCGGATCTGGAGTTACAATTCACGAGCTTTTAGAGTCTCCACAAACATGGTTTGAAATAAATACAACTGTCTTGAATGAAAAGAACAGTAAAATAGGGTAAGTGGAAGGGGACTTCAAAGTTTGCGGATGCTAGCGGATGTACTCGAGTCTTTTAAAGAAAATCCGAGCTGAAACGCATCACGGACAGCTGGGACCAGTACCAAAATCTGCACAAGAAGTGCAGAGTGTAGTATGAGTACAACCGACCCAATGTAGTCCGTAAGTGTCAAGCCTAACATCGACGAAGTAGTGATGAGGCTATGACAAGACACTCACGTAAATAAATCTGTATAGATAAAAATATACGTACAACATAATTATAATGACTCGACCTGCCGTTTGGCGTTCTAGAACCCCGTTCACCTAAATAAGACTTCCCATACATGCTTTCAGTGTTTTATGACTTGTAGGGATGGTTAGTTCCGGATTTTGAAGGGTTCGGGGGGTTGAAATCGGAACACTTGGTTCCTTAAGGTTGGCTTAAAAGGCCAAGTTTGACTTTGGTCAACATTTTGAGTAAACACCTCAGAATCGGGATTTGGCGGTTCCAATAAGTTCGTATGATAATTTCGGACTTGAGCGTAAGTTCGGATCGGGTTTAGGATGACCCAGGTGCGTTTCGGCACCTAATAGTGAGAGTTGGTTCTTGGAGGTTTTAAAAAGTTCTTTAAATTTGGTTTGGAGCGGGTTTTGATGATATCAAGGTCCAAATGGAATTCTGAGACCGTGAATAGTTCCGTAATGTCATTTAAGACTTGCACGCAATATTTTGTGTCATTCCGAGTAGTTTAAGTATATTTCGCCGCATTGGAGTAAATTAAAGAACTTGAAGTTCTTAAGTTTAAATCAATTGGTTTTGGGGTGCGATTCTTAGTTTTAATGTTTTTTCAGGCGTTTTGAGAGTTAGAGCGAGTCTGTTTTATGATTCCAGACTTCTAGTATGTTTGGGAGGGCCCTAGGGGGCCTCAAGTAACGATCGGATGAGGCTCGGGCCATTTTAGGAGCTGAAGCTCCCCAGATCTGTCAAAACCGCACCTGCGGTTGGCCAGTCGCACGTGCGGGCCAGGTCTCGCAGATACGGCCAAGGGAGGGCAGCCAAAATTCGCAGGTGCGGACCCTCCTCTACAGAAGAGGAACCACAGAAGCAGTAAACCACCCACATAAGTGACCCCCCTTCCGTCCTAGTGATTTCCGCACAAGCGGACCCTTGTTCGCAGATGTGAGGGCGCATGTGCGGCCCAATGCACCGCAAGTGCGAATTATTTTGGGGCATTGCACTTCATTTAATACGGGACTTAGCCATTTTTCTCCCATTCTTTACACACTAGGGAGATTCTAGAGCTTCAAAAGGGGGAGATTTCGACCTGGCTATTGAGGGTAAGTAGTTCCTACCTTAATGTGAGTTTAATACATAGATTATGGGTAGACTTCAACATGAAAATTGGTAGAAATAGGGGTTGAGTAGAAAAACCTAGGGTTTAATAAAAATGATATTTTACCACGAAAATGATTATGCAACTTAGAAAATATCATATATTATGTTCTTAAGGTTGTGGGTAACAACTTTCTTCAAAATATTCCGGAATCCGGGCGTGTGGGTCTGGGGGTGAATTTTAGGAATCTTGCAATTTGGGTTGGATAATCACTTTAATAGTGAAGATATGAACTTTTGAGCATAGAACAATCGATTTATGTAATATTTGTCTAGTTCCAAGTCGTGCGACATCAAATTTGGAGGTTGAGCTCATTCTTGATTTGGGAAGTAGGCTTTGAGACGACGTAAGTCTCTTTTCTAACCTTGTAAGAGGCAATTTACCCCATAGGTGAACTTAATTAATATGTGTTATTGTTTGTGGCGGGGGGGGGGGGGGGGGGGGGGGGGGGGGGGGATACGTATGCACGAAATGACGAGAGTCCGTACGTAGCTACTATTCCTATTATGTCCGAGTAGTTTTAGGCTTACATCGTGCCTTGTTTGTATTGTTATTGCTTTATGTTTATTGTTTGCCTTGAGAAGGAGCGGGATTGAGTTTTCTTATGGAATTTTTCAAAAGGATCTTAAAAGTTTTCATTTGAATTTCGTATTTTGAAAAGAATGGGAGAGTACTATAATAACTTAAGAAATGTTTGTGTAACCGCGTCCCATGTATGATTCGTGAGCGGGGTAATTACTTAAATTTATATTTGACTACGTTGGATGTATGATTCGCGAGCGGAGAAATAGATTCAACTATGGTTCGTGCCTTTCTCCCTCGGCAGTGCACATGTTTATATTTATGTTGGATCGGTTCGAACGTCCTCGGTGGTATTGTGTGTGATAATAGAATTGGGAGTTCTCTCATAATTTGTATAAATTCATTGTTTGTGCAATTATATGTCTTGAAGAAAGAAAGGGATTTAATCGTGAAGACTTGTTTAGTTTTTTCTTCCTCTGAGTCTTATTGTTGTATATCATGCTTAATTAGAATTTCATATTATCATGTTATTGGCCCTAGTAAGTGTCGAAGTCGACCCCTCATCACTACTTCTTCGAGGTTAGACTAGATACTTACTAGGTACATATTATTTATGTACTCATGCTACTCCTCTGTACTTAGTTGTACATGATCTGAGGCAGGTGCATCTGGTTACCAGTCTGGTGCTCAGATTTGATCCTCATCTCGAGACATCACGATGAGCTGCCTTCCGAGCCGTTCTGCAGTAGCTAGAGTCTCTCTTATGTTTTATTTTCCTGTCTATTTCTTTTCAAACAGTAGGCTAGTATTCTTTTTTAGATTCTACTAGATTGCCCACATACTTGTGCCACCAGGTCTTGTCATACACACAAGTAGACTTATGATTTTGGTACTATTTACATGATTACGGTTTGTACTCATTGCTTGCGTTTAATATTGTCACATAGGTAATTTTCTAAATCTTTTCAACTAATGTAGAATTTTATCCACTTAGTAAATTACTCAAACGAGAAATCACTAGTTTAATCAGTGTTGGCTTGCCTAACAACGGTGTTGGCGCCATCACGGCCTATAATGGAATTGGGTAGTGACAACATGGTATCAGAGTCAGGTTCACATAGGTCTCACAAGTTATGGGCAGGCCTAGTAGAGTCTTGAGGATTGGTGCGGAGACGTCCGTACTTATCTTCGAGAGGCTATAGGGTGTTAGGAAACTACTATTTATTCATCTCCTATCATGCAGTTGATGGTATACTAAATTCCTTTCTCTCATACTCTCACAGATGGTGAGGACGCGTACGACGGACGCTCAAGACCCGCGAGAAGCTGCTCCCCTCGTTGCTAGAGGCCGAGGCAGAGGCCGGGGGAAGGCTCCGGCCCCAGGCAGGGGATAAAGGAGTCCTCGAGCTGCCCCAGTAGCACCACCAGTGGATCGAGTGGAGGATCTCATCATTGAGGAGTAGGGCGAGGTGCCTGCCGCAAAGCTAGCCCTGGTAGATTTCATGTCATCACCGGGTTCTCAGGAGGTCATGGGACATATGTTGTGGTTCATGGACACCATGACTCAGGCTGGTTTATGTCCAGCAGACCCAGCCATATCTTGGGCGGGAGCGGGAGCGGGAGCATAGACCCCTACTACTCAGGCTCTTGGCTACGCAGCTGCAGTATATCAGACTCCAGGTACACTACCCGTGGGCGGAGCCCAGCCAGTGGCTTCGGATGCACCTGAGCCTAGACCCACTGCGGACGACGATCCGTAGAAGCTAGTGGACAGATGGACTAGACTACACCCTCCTATCTTCAGGGGGGAGTGGCATAAAGATCCCCAGTACTTTATTGACAGGTGCAGGGATAGACTGCACGACATGAGGATATTGGAGTCCCATGGGGTGGATTTCACTACTTTCTAGTTGGAGGGCAGGAGTGTAGATGGTGGCAGTATTATCTTCTTGGTACACCAGCGGGCTCTCCTCCCATGACTTGGGACCAGTTTACACATGTTTTTTTGGATAGGTATATTCCACCCTCTCATTGCGAGGTCAGTTTGAGCAGCTCGAGTAGGGTCAGATGTCAGTGACTGATTATGAGGCGAGATTCTCTGAGTTGTCTCGCTATGCACTGATGATATTTCCTACCGACGCAGATAGAGTGCGAATATTTATTACGGGGTTGCACCCAACTATTTGGGCTAGTATGGAACGCGAGGTTGAGAAGTGCACTGGTTATCAGCAAGTAGTGGAGATTGCTCGGAGGGCTGAGGGCTACCGCCAGAGGGGCAGAGATCAGATGCAGCAGGACAAGAGGACTCATATCTCTGAAGAGTTTAGAGGTGCCCCGGCCAGGGGCAAAGGTCAGTTTGGGAGGGGTCAACCTAGCAGGCCCACATATTCAGTACCACCACCACCTCGAGGTGCTCCAACACGACCTTATTTCAGCGTCATTCTAGAGAGTTCATACCTCCCACCAGCCATCCAGGGTTCTCCTAGTGGGTATTCAAGCCATCAAGGTCATACTTCAAGGCAATAGTATATGGTACCGAGAGGTTGTTACGATTGTGGAGATCCGGGTCACATAAAGAGATCCTGTCCCAAACTTTAGCGCAAGGCAGTGCAACAGGGTCAACAACCCATGATTTTAGCTCCAGTAGTTGCACAGCTGTCCGGCCGCCCAGAGGCGGGAGGAAGGTGGGTAAGGGTCGTCCTAGAGGTGGAGGTCAGGAAGGCGCGGGTCACCCAGGTGGTTCTACAGCAATATTTTATGATTTTCCGTCCAGACCAGATTTAGTGGCTTCAGATGCCGTGATCATATGTATTATTTCTGTCTGCGGTAGGGATGCTACGGTATTATTTGATCCAGGGTCTACCTATTCATATGTATCATCTCTGTTTGCTCATTTCCTGGATATTCTTCGTGAGTCCTTGAGTAATCCTTTTTATGTGTCCACTCTTGTGGGCAATTCTGTGCTTGTGGATCAGATCTATCTGTCACGACCCAAACTGATGGGCCGCAACGGACACCCGGTACCTTACTTAACCGAGTACCAACATAACATATCTTTTTTTTCTATTGTACTTTCATTGGAAAATGGGCCAAATAGGCCTTCGTGGACTAACCATAATAAACATAGGGGAATACTCAATGTAGGATGACCTAACCTGGTATAAAAGCTTATATATGTGAAATACGGGCCTATAAGACCAAAATAATCACTCGTACATTGACAATAGGCCGACAAGGCCATACAATCTTTTACGTACATGACATCAGTCTATAAGCCTTTAAGAATACATAATTTTCATAAAGGCCAGGACAGCATCCCGCCATACCAAACAATACACGTCTAAATCATACTAACCAAACAAGCAACTCCGGAGCAAATAGAGCGCACCATTATCTTCCGTTGAGCTGATAGCCTACTTGGGCTCCCGAACTATCTATCGGGACCTGCATGCATGAAACGCAATGTCCCCAGAAAAAAGGGACATAAGTACAAATAATGTACCGAGTATGTAAGGAATAAAAACTAGTAAATAATAGACATGAGAGAAACATAGAGTAAAAGACTCGACATGTAAGTCTTAAAAAATTTATGAATATTTTAATATTTCAAATGTCATGCATATGCATATAAAAGTCATACCATGCATGGGCATATGCGTTCATAACATCATCAATCCTCTGAGGGCATCCCATCATATCATCTCAGCCATTGTGGGCAAATCATCAATGTATACCAGCTGATCAGTTGGTGGGTGCATATATAACGATGTAATATTTTCCCATATACCATATACATGCACACACACACACACACTGTGTGTGTGCGCGCGCGTATATAACGCCATCTGGTCATGGGTCAATGTAAATGAATGCAATGCATGAGAAGTACGTCAATAAAAATTTTCAGAGTGTCATAAGACCGTTATTCCTTTGATTAATATCATGAAATAAACTTTATCAACTTACGTATTTTTTGAGACCCGTGAACATATGATAGAATAATAAGACTTATGGAAAACAAGAATATACGCATCTCTAATATTTCTACGAATAGAGTAATTTATGGAAGTTGTGGATTTTCTCGTTTCGTTTGTGTCGTATAGATCATTCCAAAAAGAAAGAAGGAATGACCTTAACATACCTGAGTCTATTCTCTTGAGAAAGATTATACCGTACTCCCTTAGAATCGTAAAATCCCCTTGCTTTTATGCAGTATAATTTCATATGAAATTTTTGAGCAAAATCACATCAATCTATCACACTTTGCAGAAGAGTCATATGAAACAAGATATATGAAACAAGAGTCACTTTGTTTGGGACTTTCAACCGTAAGTGTCTTACTTACAAAATATATGGAAATCCCTTGCAACCAAATGAATTTGATAACTTTGAAGATAAGTTAGAGATAGACCAAAATCATTCACTTTTCATGTGTAAATGTCTTAAGGTTGATATCTAGGTGCATACTAATTGATTTGTCTAAAGGTAAGAGTCACCTATGTCTTACTCCACTTGCTTCCACGTGGGGGTGGGGTCAGGATTTTAATTGTATCTTATAATTAATTAATTAATTAGGTAATATCCCGCTACCCGGTAATTAACCAATTACCCGCACAATTAAGAATTATCTTGAATTACTTAACATTATACTTATTTTTAATGCACTGTATACATCATACTATCATGGTCATGTGGTACCTTTTATTGTACTAGTCTATAAATACCTAGTATTTTAGCTCGGGCCTAATTTTATCTCAAAATGTCAAACTTCAACGAAATTTATTTTCTTCGATTTGCTTACCTTCTCACCTTCACGAATTTACTCATTACTTGTTTGAAATAGCATAAAATGCTTATAATCTTTAAAATAATCTCATTCTTGAACTTACGTCGATTAACTTACGACAATATTTTAACGTACGAATAATGCAGGGTGTGATATCTCATCTCCGAGCTTTCATCAATTTTCTTATGGTGTACTTTCACGTACGAAAACATGGGGTGTAAAATCATTCTCCCCTTTGGAATATTCGTCCTCGAATGTTGTCTAATGCACTTATCATTCTCATAACCCATAGCTCTTGCAAATACTTTAATATTCTCCTTTCTGTTTAGACAACTGTTCTTTGAATAAAACCAAAGGCCAGGGCATTCCCCCCTTTAAGACTTTTTCTCACACCACGACTTGTAGTCTGAATCCTTCTAATCTCGTAAGTGTCGCTACCTTCTATCATGCAGCCTGCACGACTCTAACTTTGTATGTGCGCCTATGCGACACTTCTGTCCCCTTTCCTCCAACTCTTAGCCAATCTCCAGGCCTCACTTTGTGAACATATACAAAATTATGTCAAGCTGTCCCTCTGGACGTCATTAGCTTTACTACATCTAAGTAGGTCATACTATACCATAACTCTTACTTCGATTTAGTGTTACTTAGGTCTGCGACCAAACTCCAAGTTACTCTTGTTGCTTATCCTATATGCATAAATCTAAGTCTTTTAACGCTTCTTCATTACTGTTCATCTTGAGAATGATGGTCTAATATCATCGCGTACTTTGTATATTTTATCCATCCATTTTCGGTTCACCTCAATGTTCATCTACAATCTTTCAATGATAACTTGAAACTTCTTACGTAATACATTGCTACTAGGGCTTATGCTGTATCGAGGCATATTTGTAGTGATTTTATTGATCCACTTAGGGGCGATACTAAACTTCAATAATTATATTTTATAGCATCCCAATGTGATTCACCCTACGTTTTTAATTCCGTACAATCCATGAAATCCTCTTCAAATCATTACTCAGTTTATGGCCCAAACGTTATCCTTCATCTATCACAATCATACCCTCATTCCACTACCAGGGTAGCATTCCATTTTTTTCTAGATATTATTAGTCTTAGACTATTTTGAGTTCATTCATGCTATATTGAACTTTCTATAACTTAGAGAAACCATTAACTCTCTTGTTTTCAATTGCTTAATCCCGAGGACTTATCCATTCTCGTCTTCTCACTCACCCTTCCTTGTTCTTACTCCTGTCATAAATCTTTGTCGCTTTACTATACTTTAGCTTACGACCTATACATATCTATCTATACTATTCGCAACCTTCCTTCAAATTGCTTGCACCATAAATTTCTTTGTGTTATTCTGGAACTTCAAGCGAGACATCACATCGTCTCTAACTCTTCTTTACTCTCTTGACCAGATCTCTCGGTACTTAGAAACCATAGGCTGGAAGGTACACCACTGACGACGCTACTATCATTCCTGGATATTGAACCCCAGTGCTTCTAACCTTCTATTCGAAGCATGGACTATTCACGATCTTCTGCCTTTGAGTATCTTGTACATTCTTCACCTTTACCTTACTTACCTTAAAATATCGCATTGTATCCTTTATCTCTTTTATGACCTCCCTTCCACATAGGTATAATCCACGTCCATAACTTGAAGCTCTATTATAATACTTGCACCTCTGGTGCATACACAATGCGGTGGGAGCTTCGTACTGACTTCATATGAGGATGGTACTACCGACTTTATCATAGGGCCGTAATAGAATATGGTTGTTGTACTATCCCTTTGGTACCTATGATATTTAGACAATTTCTATATTTGTCTGGGGCCAATAATGAAACTCATGATTCACCTTGTTGATGTAACCATTTAGTTTCCTCTTCCTTCTGATCAACCTTTTTATATAGGCTTAATCTATCTTCTGATATGCGGCTCATGGAATATAGTTATTACTTTAGCCTTTCATGGGCACTGAGGAATATCCATGATACAATCCTGTAATGATTCAATCCTTTGTCTATGACCAGGACCCAATTCCTTCTTTTAACTCTACCAGAGTCTTTTACGGCTGATCATTAATCGAATAATTCCTTTCGTTCCATCCTGAGGGTTGCTTCTGATCTGATATTTTAACTGTCTTCCTAGTGGCACTCTCTTTTATTTTCGTAACACTCATATGATACCTTTAACTACTCCAACTCCTATCTGAATATTTCTCAAGGGTCACGATGTTATAACTGCAAAGCTGAATTCCTCATGTTGGGGTATCCTATGTTTATCTTGCACGATATATTGATTTGTCTGCAACCACTTGTCTATCCATAACTAGGCTCTTCCTGAATCAACTATTAACCACTCGTTGACTCATTCTCATATCAATATACTGCATAACCTTTCTTGGGTTATTTCCTTGTCTTAACTTAACTCTTACACTGGCTCCTTATTTATCAATAACATCCCGTGCAAGAACCATTATTTCCTTTCTTTGACGTCGTGCTTGCATAATGTTCTGGAATAGTAGCATATCTATAGCTTTGAATAAGTGCAGTCTCATCCCCTTTTCGTTTTATCGCATTCTTCCTTTACCATTCCATGGTTACTAGAACCACTTAATTTTGACTTAATACCACATTACTCCATATTACCCCCTTTAGGAAAGTACTAATATTTAACGCTACGACGATCTACCTATAGATGTTTTACCTTTTCATCATCGGCGTCTGGTCCCATCATCAATGACCCTTACTCATCTTGTGGTAATCCTTCTGTACCAAGGATAACAAAATTCGTTACTCGCGAGGGTGAAACTTAGTATAACTGGCATATACCGTCCCTTAAGCTTAACTTTGTTCATATTTCTTGCTTTACGGAAGCGTCTTCCTGAATGACCATTCTCTAAATTTCTCATGAATCATCTTCTGTTGTCCATTCTATTATCGCCGGAACGAAATCTGAAATTCTCATGATGCCAACTATTATCCAATCACTCAGTCCCTAATTCACGTTTAGTTTATCTTGTTCACCAGCCCATATTGATTTATACTATTCTGGGGTCTAATTTTTCCTTCCTGTAGTTGCGTTGGAGTCACGAACTTATTTCTCGAAGTGAGGATATGACTTCATGGACTATACTCTTTTGTTGTCTCAAGGCCTGTCATTTGACTATAGACTCTGTAATACTGTTATCTTTTTGGCCTACCGTTGTCATCCATGTATCACATCTTACTCTTAATTCTTCATTAGCTCTCTTCTTATTTCGTGATAACATTTCTGTGTGTCACTTTATTTTGAAAACTCGAACAAAATATTCTTTTGCTTTTAGCCCCTCTTGCTCCATCCATTTGCTCCTCGAATTGCCTAGAATTCTCTTTCTACCAGGGATGGGAGCCACACTAAGGTAATATTTATCCCTTCCAGGCTTCCAGTGCTTAACTTTGTAGTACTCACATCTAGCTGTACTATTTTAGGGTGCACCATCGAGTTGTCTCACAAGGAGATCCATTACCACGTTTGCACTATCTTTCAGAAATGTCAACTAACTTTACCAATCCATCCACTATTTTGGGTTACTCTATCCCCACCCGGATCCTGCGTACCATCATAACATATCTTTTTTTTTTCTGTTGTACATTCATTGGCAAATGGGCCAAACGGGCCGTCGCGGGCTAACCAGAATAAACATAGGGGAATACTCAATGTAGGACGACCTAACCTAATATAAAAACTTATACATGTGAAATATGGGCCTATAATAATAAAATAACCACTCGTACACTGACCATAGGCCGAGAAGGCCATACAATCTTTTACGTACATGACATCTGTCTACAAGCCTCTAAGAATACATAAGTTTCATAAAGGTCGGGACAGAATCCTGCCATACCAAACAATAGATGTCTAAATCATACTAAACAAACACGTAATTTCGAAGCAAATGGAGCGCATCAATATTTTCCGCTGAGCTGATAGCCTAGTTGGAGGGCTCTCGACCTATCTATCGGGACCTGCGGGCATGAAACGCAGTGTCCCCAGGAAAAAGGTACGTCAGTACAAATAATGTACCAAGTATGTAAGGAATGAAAATCAGTAAATTATAGACATGATAGAAACATGGAGTAAAATACTCGACATGTAAGTCTGAACAACTTTATGAATCTTTTAATATTTCAAATGTCATGCATATGCATATAAAAGTCATATCATGCATGGGAATATGCGTTCATAACATCATCAAGGGCTTCCCATCATATCATCTCGGCCACTTTGGGCAAATCATCAAAGTATACCAGCTAATCAAGTGGTGGTGCGTATATAACGCTGTAACCTTTTTCCATATCCCACACATATATATATATATATATATATATATATATATATATATATACACACACACACACACACTACACACACACACATACGTACGCGTATATAATACCATCTGGTCATGGGTCAATGTAAATGAATGCAATGCATGAGAAGTACGTCAATAAAATCTTTCGGAGTGTCATAAGACAATTATTCTTTTGATTAATATCATGAAATAAACTTTATCAACTTACGTATTTTCTGAGACCCATTAACAGATGATAGAATAATAAGACTTATGGGAAAACAAGAATATACACATCTCTAGCATTTTTAGGAATAGAGTAATTTATAAAAGTTGTGCATTTGCTCGTTTTATTTGTGTCATATAAATCATGCCAAAAATAAAGACGGGATGGCCTTAACATACCTGAGTTGATTCTATTGAGAAATATTATACCGTACACCTTTAGAGTCGCAACATCCCGTTGACGCACTATAATTTTATATGAAATTTTTGACGAGCAAAATCACGTCAATCTATCTCACTTTGAAGAAGAGTCATATGAAACAAGATATATGAAACAAGAGTCACTTTGTAAAATCATGTTTGAGACTTTGAACCGTAAGTGTCTTACTTACAAAATATATGGAAATCCCTTGCAACCAAATGAATTTGATAACTTTAAAGATAAGTTAGAGATAGACCAAAATCATTTCACTTTTCACGTGCAAATGTCTTAAGGTTCATATCCAGGTGCCTACTAATTGATTTTTCTAAAGGTAAGAGTCACCTATGTCTTACTCCACTTGCTTCCACGTGGGGTGGGTGAGAGTTTTAATCTTATCATGTAATTAATTAATTAATTAGGTAATATCTCGCTACCCGGTTATTAATCAGTTACTCAACCCGGTCGTGAAGCTTATCCAGGAGATGTTTTTTATTTCCATTCACGCCTTTTGGACATAATTAAGAATTGTCTCAAATTACTTAAAATTCTACTTATTTTTAATATCATACTATCATGGTCATGTGGTACCTTGTATGGTACTAGTCCATAAATATCGGGTATTTTAGCTCGGGTCGTATTTTATCCAAAAATATCAAACTTCAACGAAATTCATATTCTTCGATTTGCTTACCTTCTCACCTTCACGGATTTACTCATTACTTGTTTGAAATAGCATAAAATGCTTATAATCTTTAAAATAATCTCATTCCCGAACTTACGTCGATTAACTTACGACGAAACTTTAACGTACAAAAAAAGCGGGTGTAATATCTCATTTCCGAGCTTTCATCAATTTTCTTATGGTGTACTTTCACGTACAAAAATATGGGGTGTAATACTATCGGTCCAGTGTGGTCACATTCTGTGGTTAGAGTTTAGAGAAAACCTTCTGATACTTGATTTGACCGACTTTAAGGTCATCCTGGGCATGGACTAGTTTTCATCATATCACGCCATCTTGATTCATGCCAAGACTGTCACTTTAGCGATGCCAGAGTTACCTAGGTTGGAGTGGAAGGGTTCATCTCTCAGTACATCTAGTCGGGTTTTCTCTTTTCTGAAGGCTCGACATATGGTCGAGAAGGGTTTCTTGGCTTATCTAGCCTATGTTCGGGATACTACCGCAGACTCTTCAACGATTGAGGTTCCAATGGTCTGGGAGTTCGCCGATGTGTTTCCTTCTGACTTTCAAGGCATGCCTCCAGACCGTGATATTGATTTTTGTATTGACTTGGCTCCATGCACTTAGCCTATATCTATCCCACCATATCGTATGGCCCCAAAAGAATTGAAGGAGCTCAAGGAACAACTTGAGGAGTTTCTAGCAAAAGGGTTTGTCAGACCGAGTGTATCACCTTAGGGTGCACCCGTATTATTTGTGAAGAAGAAGGATGGGACTATGCGGATGTGCATTGATTACCGCAAGTTGAACAAACTCTCCATTAAGAAAAAGTACACGTTCCCACGTATTGATGATTTGTTTGACCAGTTGTAGGGAGTTAGGGTATTTTCTAAGATTGACTTGAGATTTGGGTACCATCAGTTGAAAATTCGGGACTAAGATGTTCCGAAGACTGCCGTACATACTAGATGTGGTCATTATGAGTTTCTACTGCTGTCCTTTTGCTACAACCCATATTCACGTACGTTAGTTCATGCCATGAGTTAATCGACATAAATTTGAGAAGAGATTATCTTTGAGATGATAAGAACTTAATCCTATTGGTCATAAATGATACAAGGGTGTATAAGGGCGGTTAACAAGTATTAGAAGTTAAACGAATCAAAGATGTTGTAACTCGTATTTTTCGGTAAACCTATAGGTGCTTAATATTCTCAAGAGGTCATGTTTAAGGTATTTGAATCATATAATATCCGTATCATAAGTATTGAAGTCAAACAAATTATGAAACAAAAGACGACAAAAGTTGTCGCAACTTATGTTCATACTTTTACTTAAACTTTAGGTCAAATGTTACGAAGTTTTTCTCCCAGTTTACTTGAAATAATGGGTGATCTACGCACCAAATTGAATCGCTATGAGTCTAGTTTCCAACACATTAAAATATTCATCAATACGATCTCGGAGTATAGAGATATTCGTATTTTCGCGAGACTGCGTCAAACAGCTCTCTATGGGCCCCACATAGGCGGTTAAAGACATATGGATATATATAAGATGACTCAACCCCGTTTTTAGTCATTCATTTTCAATATATTCAGACCTTAGAACCCTAAAAATACTCTCTAAAGTTTCTCTCATAATCCATGACCCAAACAAAGGGAAAACAACACAAATCAAGTGTCGGAAATCCTTTGGCGCTACATTGGAGGGATATTTCGTGGACAATTAAGGTCAAATTGGAGTTGTTCTTTCTGTTTAAAGACTAAGGAGTCGTGAAATTTGCATAGCTTGAGGTTGGTTAGTATATAAAAGGTCTTGATAGTCAGGTAGACGCAACTCCCCCACCATAGTAGGCTGCCCAGTTCATCGGTTATTGGCGAGATCCCGTCTCCGGACTTGCTGTGGTCTTGATATGCATTTTTGTTATAGACATTATGGGTATGTCGGGGCCCTGTTCCGGTGATGTCACAACACTTATGCTCCTTTAGAAGCTCATAGACACGTGTCGACTCATGTAAAGTTTGGTATACCTTGTCGACTGATTTTTGTTGTATAGATGACATCGTGGTAGCTCGTGCCTTATATGTAGTTTCTTGGAAGTCTTGTCATCCCATGTTATGTATGTTCATGCCATTATCTTTCATTGTTAGTTGTTAATGATCCATATCTACCATTTATATTGATCTCTTCGGCCCTTAAATATAATAGGAAGGTTAGATAAAATGTACATTAGTGCTCGACAAGTATGGCCGGGTGCTAGTTATGATCCTCCAGTTTGGGTTGTGACGAATTTGGTGTCAGAGCAAGTTTGTCCTAGGGGTTGTCTATGAGCGGTGTCTAGTAGAGTCTTGATTATGGATGTGTAGCGTTCCACATTTATAATCAGGAGACTACATGACATCTAGGGTTGTTACCTTTTTCCTGAATCTAGATCGTGCGTAGAGTTGATTTTTTTGTGTTCGTCTCTAATCTTCACCTTGGTTTCTTTCAGCGATGCCTTCGACTAGGAAGCTAGCTATTAGTAGACGGCTTGATACAACTGCGGGAGAGGGTACCGGTCAAGGTGCCTCAAGCCAGAGCAGGCCAAGGTGAGGCTCAAAGTGAGATGTCGTCTCATACCTCATCTACTCCGTTCCTCCAGAGGATATTAGGGGAACCCAGCACCACCAGTTCCTCCGTCTGGCACTAAAGACCAGGATATGCAGAGTGTTGTGGAGTTGTTGACTAGCTTGGTAGCTTCTTAGGCTTAGAGGCAGAATACCGGTGCTGTTAAACCGATTAGTACGATAAATCGTGATTTATTAAATCTACACCCTCCAATGTTTACCGGATCAAACCCCAAGGAGGACACGCAAACTTTTATTGATCAGGTCCATCGTACACTGCGGTTTATGCATGCTAGTGATACAGAGGCAGTAGAGTTGGCTTCTTATAGGTTACGGGATTTAGCAATTTTCTGGTATGATAGTTGGGATAGATCCAGGGGTCTGAACGCTCCTCCAGCTGTGTGGAAAGAATTTTCTGAGGCCTTTCTTCGTCACTACATTCCAATTGAGATACAACGAGCTAGAGATGATAAGTTCTTGAACCTTAGACAAGGTAATATGAGCGTGCAAGAGTATAGTATGCAGTTTGATTCTTTAGCAAGGTATGCTCCCCATATGGTGATCGAGATGAGCGATAGGGTGCATTTGTTCGTGAATGGGTTGGGACCACATCTGATAAATGAGTGCACGATAGCCTCCATTGTGGAGGGCATTGATATTTCTCGTATTCAAGCTTATGCCCAGACCCTAGAGAATTATAAGCGCCAGCAAAGGACAGATAGAGAGCAGGATACGTGCTAGCATAAGAGGGCGATATTTGTAGGGTATTCTGATGACTTCAGAGGTAGTGTCAGGCCACGATTTTCGAGGAGTTCGGCGCCACCTATAGCTATTTCTCCTCCACAGTTTTAGAGGTCTCGCTATGATTGATTTACCTATTCTAGTCCAGGTCAGAGTTCGCGGGCATCAGGATCTCAATATCATAGGGGTACTAGTAAGACGAGACCCCCAACTCCCCGTTGTGATCAGTGCGACAAGGCACACTTTGGACTGTGCTGTCGAGGTTCTGATGTGTGATAATCTTGCGGACAGCCTAGCCATATGATGCGGGATTGTCCTAACAGATGAGGTGGTGGTATGGCTCAGCCGACAGGATCTGTGTCTGGTTCTTCCTCATCAGTTCGACCACCAGCACGGGGTTTTCAGCAATCGACAGGTTGTGGTAGAGGTAGAGGTGCAGTGCCGAGTTCAAGTGGTGCTCAAAATCGAACCTATGCTCTAGTAGGTCGACATGATCTCGAGTCGTCTCCGGATGTTGTTATAGGTATATTGTCTGTGTTTTCTTACGATGTACGCGCTAATTGATCCAGGATCTACATTATCATATATTACACCCTTTGTGGTTAATAAGTTTGGCGTTGAACCTGAATTGATAAGTAAACCACTTGTGGTATCTACTCTGATAGGAGATTCTGTGATTTCTAGAAGGGTATATAGAGGTTGCACAATGATGATTTGTAGTCGTCAAACCTCGTAAAATTTATTTGAATTAGAAATGGTTGATTTAGATGTGATAATGGGAATGGGCTGGTTGGCCTCATGCTATGCAAATGTTGATTGTCATACGAAGATGGTTAGGTTTCAATTTCCTGATGAACACGTCATCGAATAGAATGGGAACATTGCTACGCCAAAAAGTAGGTTCATTTCCTATCTTAATGCAAGGGAGATGATCTTAAAAGGTTACATTTATCATGTCGTTCGCGTTAGGGATGCAGAGGCGAAGCTGCCTACTCTACAATCAATCCCTGTGGTCAATGAATTTACAGATGTTTTCTTAGATGAACTCTCAAGCCTTCCTCCTAAAAAAGAGATGTTTAACATTGATGTGTTGCCCGACACTCAACCCATATCTATTCCTCCATACATGATGGCCCCGACAGAGTTGCGAGAGTTGAAGGCGTAGTTGAAGGACTTGCTGGATAATGACTTTATTAGGCCTAGCACTTCACCTTGGGGTGTGCCAGTACTGTTCGTGCGGAAGAAAGACGGGTCATTAAGGATGTGTATCAATTATCGATAGTTGAATAAGTTTACTATAAAGAACAAGTATCCACTTCCAAGGATTCACAACATGTTTGACCAACTCCAGGGTGCTAAGTATTTCTCCAAGATTGACTTACGTTCAGGGTCATCAAGTGAGTTTAAGGAGAAGGATATTGCAAAGACAGCCTTTCGGACAAGATATGGACACTTTGAGTTCTGGGTGATGTCGTTCGGGCTAACAAATGCCGCAATAGCGTTTATGGATCTCATGAATACTGTATTCAGGCTATATCTTGATGTGTTCGTGATCGTATTCATTGATGACATTTTGGTGTATTCTCCTTCAGAGGCGGAACATGAGGGCCACTTGCGGATAGTGTTACAGACGCTTCTGGATCATAAGTTATATGCTAAGCTTTACAAATGTGAATTCTGGCTAAAATCAGTAGCATTTCTTGGCCATGTGATATCTGATTATGGTATTAGTGTCGACACTAAAAAATTGATGCTGTAAAGAATTGGACGAGACCTATAACACCATTAGAAGTCCGCAACTTCCTGGGGCTAGCAGGATATTATAGGCGATTTGTAGAAGGGTTTTCCTCTATATCAGCACCATTGACTAAGTTAACACAGAAAGCTACTAAGTTCCAGTGGTCTGACACTTGTGAATGAAGTTTTCAGGAGCTAAAGAATCAAATTACATCTGCTCCAGTGCTCACTCTCTCATAAGGAACAAAAGGTTGTGTGGTATATTGTGATGCCTCAAGTATAGGTTTGGGGTGCGTATTGATGCAACGTGGGAAGGTGATTTCTTATGCCTCAATACTGTAACGACTCGGACGGTCATTTCATAGAATTCACACAGTTATTCCCGTTTTTGCCTTGTCATGCATTGTTTATGCTAATTATGATGTCTTGGAGTCGGTTGGTTCGGGTTCGGACTGGTTGTAGTGAGAATTGAGACACTTAGTCTCTTAAAGTAGCCTTATAGTTGAAAAAGTCAACCGGGAGTTGACTTTTTGGTAACGATCTCGGGAATGAGGATTTTATGGCTCGGGTAGCTTTGTTAGGTGATTTGGGACTTAGAGGAGTGTTCAGAATGTAGTTTGGAGGTCTGGTGTAGAATTAGGCTTGAATTGGCGAAA
Source organism: Nicotiana undulata (assembly GCA_005239495.1). Lineage (NCBI taxonomy): Eukaryota > Viridiplantae > Streptophyta > Magnoliopsida > Solanales > Solanaceae > Nicotiana > Nicotiana undulata. The sequence goes on along the minus strand of MDKH01139609.1, from coordinate 24,859 downwards.
GTTAATTTTTGGTGATTTACGGTCGGTAGTGGAAAATAGGTTATCGGGGTCAGAGTGGAATTTCGGAAGTGGGAACATGTTCGTAGTGTCATTTTGGGTGTGTGTGAAAAATTTCAGGTCAATCGGACGTGTTTTGGATGATTTCGGCATCTTTGGCGAAGTTTAGAAGTTTCAAAGTTCATAGGCTTGCATTCAAGGTGAATTTAGTGTTTGGGTATTCCGAGGGTGCGACTAAGTCCGGATGATCATTTATGTCTTGTTGGTATTTTTGGTTGGGGCCCCGAAGGGCTCGGGATTTATTTCGGGTGGTTAACGGAGGTTTGGACTTTGAATTTGCAGCAAAACAGCTGCTGGAGTCATTTTGCTGGTGTGACCGCACCTGCGGATGGGGAACCGCAGGTGTGGGCCCGCAGAAGCGGACAGGACTCCGCAGATGCGGAAGTTTGACTAGCTGAGGAAATTCCGCAGGTGCAAGGTATTTTCCGCACCTGCAAAGCCGCAGATGCGGAAGGACGAGCGCATGTGCGGAGGCTGAGATTTGGAGGGTTCTCCGCAGGTGCGCACCTGGGACAGCATGTGCGGGAGTGGCCGCAGGTGCGGAACCACTGTTCAGAAAGTATATAAGCATGCCTTCGCGAATTTGAGCCATTTTTTTCAATATTTCATTCGGGTTTGAAGCTTTTGAACGGTTTTTGAAGAGGGAAATCGATAGTTCTTCATTGAGGTAAGGTTTTTGGACTCTATAATCGTTTATATGTGATTAAAGGTCTGATTAATGGTGAAAATTCAGGGAAAATCAGTGCAAAATAGGTAATTAGGGCTTGAGATTAAGAGACCTTAAAATGGAAATTTGAGGGGTCATTTGAACTCCGATTTCAGTGTTCTATGTATGTATAGACTCGTGGGAGGATGAGGATTCTTGTGGTGTAAATTTTCCCAAATTCCGAGATGTGGGCCCGGGAGTCAGGTTTGACCAATTTCGGGATTTTTGAGTATTTTTGATAAATTTTGATTGGGCTTCATTCCTTGGCATATTATAATGGCACAAATCTGATTTTTGGTAGATTTGGAGCACCCGAAGGACAAATCTAGGGGCAAAGGCACTGCAGACTAGAATTTTAGCCGATTTTGAGGTAAGTAACGTTTCCAAACTTGGTTCTGAGGGTTGGAAACCCCGAACTATATGATATATGACTATCACGAAGGTGAAGCACATGCCAAGTGATGGGCGTGCATGCGTGCACTGAGTGATTGGTGGCCTGGCTCATCCCATGGTACCGTCTAGTAACTATTACGGATTGATGTCCGCACGTTTATTATGTGGTAAACGTAAACCTGTTAGAAATCATGTTAAGTATAAATGCAAAGGCTTCACGCCGAACATGCTGAGACCCGAGTGGTCGTCTATTACTATCTTCTCTTGTGATTAATTGATTTCATATACTCAGTCCTATTATAGGTTATCATTTCATGCCTCAGTCTAAGAAATTGTTAATTATATGCATATTTATCATTGTTTGGGCTGATTTATACATCTGTGAGCCATATGAGTGAGACTGGAAATTAATGACTGAGTGAGGCCGAGGGCCTGTTATTGAGACAATTATGATATCGGACTGCACACCGCAACAATACCGTAATCATGCCTTTGTTGGCTTGATATAGCGCTTGGGCTTATAGGAGCCTCTCCGGGTCTTTACACCCCCAGTGAGCGCATTGATATTGAGGGATAGATCTTCCCTAGACATGGATCTTGTCCAAAGTTGATGATATGTGAGGGATTGATCTTCCTTGGACATGGATCTTGTCCGAGTGTTGTATTCCGGAGATGGATCTTCTCCGTGGGGCTGGATTGGCCTTTTCCTCAATACTAAGTGACTACGGTCACCGATGATTATGTGCATTCCGGGATGGATCTTCGCTGGGCCTGGGATCCATATACGGTACTGAGTGGACTGTTGTGAGCACTGTGTGCATTCCCACACTGGTTTCATGCATTCATATATTGGCATGTAGAGTATAGTGGGTTTACTTGGCATATTTTGTTCAATTTCTGATAAACTGTTAGCATGTCTAATTTTTGTACACTGCTTATTGAAAATTCTGAGGTTTAGTCCATCACTACCTCTCAGCCCATAGTTTGGGTTTGTTACTTCTAAGTTGGTGTACTCACATTACCCCCTGCACCTTGTGTGCAGATCCAGGTTCATCGGGACCTGGTAGCAGTTGCAAATTTGCTGTTAGAGTTCTTTTGGAGTCTTCGAGGTAGAAGCTGGCGATCGCGACCTCGTCTTCTCCCTCTTTATCTTCCTGTTGCACTTTATTTTTACAGACTATGTTGTCTATTTCCGTATTTTGATATTCTTATGCTATAGTAGCCCGTGACTGAGTGACACTAGATCCGGGGTTGTAGAACTCAAATTTTGGTTTCAGATATTGTTTCAACTTCAAATTTATTATTATTATTATTATTATTATTATTATTATTATTATTATTATTATTATTATCCGCAGACTTATTAAAAATGATATTTTACTGGTATTTGCATTTAACTTAGATAAAATTGGTGGCTTGCCTGGTTCCACGACAGGCGCCATCACGACTCCGAAATTAGGTCGTGACAAAGACAATTAAAGAAGCATGAAAAGAATTGCCCGACCCATGATTTTTAATTGGCTGCAGTAATATATGCGTTGAAGATATGGCGGCAGTACTTATACGGCGTCCAAGTTAACATCTACACATATCACAAGAGTTTAAAATACATCTTCAAGCAGAAGTAGTTGAATTTGAGGCAGCATAGGTGGCTTGAATTGCTGAAAGATTACGAAGTCGAGATATTGTACCATCCCGATAAAGCCAATGTTGTTGCATACGCTCTAAGTCGTAAGTCAATGGGAGGCTTAATACACATTGAGGCAGGTAAACAAGGGTTGACTAAAGAGCTTCATCAGCTAGCCAATATGAGAATCAGATTGTTAGACTCTGATGACGGAGGTGTTACTATACAGAATACATCAGAATCATCTTTGGTAGCCGAGGTAAAAGCACGACAATATGAAGATCCTACCTTAGTACGATTGAGAGAGAGCATTCAGCAGTGTAAAATTACGGCTTTTGAGATTAGAGTAGATGGGGCACTAAGATTCTAGGGTTGATTATGTGTGCCTAATGTGGTAGGGTTGAGAGAGAAGATTATGATTGAGATTTGTCAATACCGATATTCCATCCATCCTGGCTCGACAAAGATGTATCCTGATGTTAAGAAGCAGTATTGGTGGGATAATATGAAGAAGTCTATTTCAGAATTTGTAGCCCAGTGTCCTAATTGTCAACAAGTAAAGATCGAACATCAGAAACCTAGTGGATTGCTTCAGAATATAGAGACTCCGACCTAGAAAAGGGAGGTGATTAATATGGACTTCATTATTGGATTACCTCACTCTTATCATAAGTTCGACTCCATCTCGGTGATAGTTGATCGACTTACAAAATGTGCCCATTTTCTTCCAATTAAGACAACTTACAAAGCTGAAGATTATGCGAAGTTGTATATCAAGGAGATTGTTAGGCTTCATGGTGTGCCGGTATCTATTATATTAGACCTAGGATCTCAATTTGCAGCTAACTTTTGGAGGCCTTTTCATAATGGTTTAGGCACACAAGTGAATCTCAGCATTGCATTCCATCCACAGACTGACGGGCAGGCTAAATGTACCACTAATACACTTGAAGATATGCTACGAGCATGCATTCTATATTTCAAGGGGAATTGGGATAATCATCTTCCACTCATAGAATTCACCTACAATAATATCTACCATTCCATTATTAAAATGGCCCTGTACAAGGCATTATACAGGAGGAGATGTAGATCACCACTTGGATGGATCGAAGTCGGTGAAAAAGATTTATATGGGACAGATTTGATTTACCAAGCCATTGAGAAGGTAAAACTGATCCAAGAGCGATTGAGGACGGCGCAAAGCAGGAAAAAGTCTTATTCTGATGTCTGACGTCGTAATCTGGAGTTTGAGGTTGGTGATTGGCTTTTCTTGAGGATCTCGCTGACGAAGGGTGTTATACGTTTTTGGGAAGAAGGGTTAGTTGAGTTCGCGATATATCGGTTCGTTTAAAATTTTTCGACGAATTGGACATGTTGCTTATGAGTTAGAATTTCCATTGGAATTAGAATTTGTCCACCCGGTATTAGAGACCCTTCTTGGGTCGTCCCTATCAAAGATGTACAAGTTACAGAGGATCTATCATATGACGAAGTTCTAGTGGCTATATTAGATCGACAAGTCCGCAAGCTGAGAACCAAGGATGTAGCTTCCGTCAAAGTATTGTGCAGGAACAAGAACATGGGAAGAAGAAGATGAGATGAAGTCTAAAAACCCTTACCTGTTCCAGATTGAAGATAACGAGGATGACGGAGGACGCAAGACACATTAGAAGGTGAAATGGCTCTATGAGGTAATCAACACCTTGGGAATACTCTTCCTTAATACATAATGGTAATATGCAGATAATGTACATATCCATAATGCTTTGTATATCCTTGTGACGCCATACGTTGGGTTTACCTGCTTGCAAGTTTGGCTAGTGTCCATTTTATAGGGGAAACTCGCCGGAAATTTCCGTTGGAATCCACGATGAGTTAGACTCCGCATAAACCCTTACATTCGAGGATGAATGTTCCTAGGGGGGAGGGTGTTACAACCCATATTCACGTATGTTAGTTCATTCCATAAGTTAGTCGATGAAAATATAAGAAGAGATTATCTTTGAGATGATAAGAACTTAATCCTATTGGTCTTAAATGATACGAGGGTGTATAAGGATGGTTAACAAGTATTAGAAGTTAAACGAATCAAGGATGTTGTAACCCGTATTTTCGGGTAAGCCTAGAGGAGATAAATATTATCAAGAGGTCGTGTTTTGAGGTATTTGAATCATATAATATCCATATCATAAGTCTTGAAGTCATACGAGTTATGAAACAAAAGTAGACAAACGTTGTCGCAACTTGTGCTCATAATTTTACGTAAACTTCAGGTCAAATCTTACTAAGTTTTTCTCCCAATTTACTTGGTATTACGGGGTGATCTATCTACCAAATTGAATATCTATGAGTATAGTTTCCAACACATTAAATTGTTTGTCGATACGATCTCGAAGTATAGATATATTCGCATTTTCATGAGACTGCGCCAAACAGCTCTCTATGGGGCCCACATAGGTGGCTTAAGACATATGGATATATATATATATATATATATATATATATAAGATGTCTCAACCCCATTTTTAGTATTATTTTTTCATATATTAAGACCTTAGAACCCTAAAACCACTCTCTCAAGTTTCTCTCATGATCCAAAAGCAAACAAAGGGCAAACAACACAAATCAAGTGTCGAAAATCCGGTGGAGCTACATTGGAGGGATATTTCGTGGACAATTAAGGTCAAATTGGAGTTGTTCTTTTTGTTTAAAGACTAAGGAGTCATGACATTTGCATAGCTTGAGGTTGGTAAGTATATACAAGGTCATGATAGATAGGTAGACGCAGCTCCCCCACCACAGTAGGCTGCCCAGTTCAGCGGCTATTGGCGAGATCCCTTCTCCGGACTTGCCATGGTCTTGGTATGAATTTTTTATAGACATTATGGGTATGTCGGAGCCCTGTTCCAGCAATGTCGCAACATTTATGCTCCTTTAGAGGCTCACAGACAGGTGTCGACTCATGTATAGTTTGGTATACCTTGTCGGCTGATTTTTGTTGTATTGATGACAACGTGGTAGCTCATACCTTATATGTAGTTTCTTGGCGTCTTGTCATCCCATGTTATAAATGTTCATACCATTATCTTTCATTGTTGATTGTTCATGATCCATATCTACCATTTATATTGATGTCGTCAACCCTTAAAGATAATAAGGAAGGTTAGATAAAATGTATGTTGGTGCTCGGCAAGTATGGCTGGGTGCTAGTCATGATCCTCCAGTTTGGGTCGTGACGCCTTTGTCCTGACTAATGCCCCAACGACATTTATGGATTTGATGAATAGGGTGTTCAGGTCTTATATTGATTCATTCATCATTGTCTTCATTGATGACATCTTTGATCTGCGCACGTAGCCTGGGGAGCACGAGCAACATATGAGAGTAGTGCTCTAGACCTTGCGGGAACATAAGATGTATTCTAGGTTCTCCAAGTGTGAGTTTTGTTGATTCCGTGTCATTATTGGGGCATGTTGTATCAGGCAAGGGTATTAAGGTGGATCCCAAGAAGATTGAGGCGGTTCAGATTTGTCCTCATCCTACTTCGGCGACTGAGATCGGGAGTTTCTTGGGGTTAGCAGGTTATTATCGCCGGTTTCTGGAGGGCTTTTCATCTATTGCAGCACCTTTGAACAGATTGACCCAGAAGGGTGCTCCTTTCCATTGGACCGACGATTATGAGGCGAGCTTTCGGAAGCTCAAGACAGTCTTGACTACAACACCAGTTCTAGTGTTTACTTCTTTCCGGGGATGTATACTGTGTATTGCGACGCCCCACGTGTTGGCTTGGGTTGTGTATTGATGCAAGAGGGGCGAGTTATTTCATGTGCTTCACGTTAGCTGAAGCCCCATAAGAAGAATTATCCTATGCACGATTTGGAGTTGGCCGCGATTGTTCATGCTCTTAAGATTTGGAAGCATTATTTATATGGGGTGTCTTGTGAGGTCTACACTGGTCATCGCAGTTTACAACACTTGTTCAAGAAAATGTAGTCTCGGAAGCCATGAGCAGGAAGGCAGAGAGTATGGGTAGTTTGGCCTTCATTTCAGTTGAGGAGAGGAAACTAGCTTTGAACATTCAGTCCTTGGCTAACAGACTTGTGAGGTTGGATATTTCAAAGCCCAGCCGAGTTCTTGCATGTGTTGTTGCCCGCTCTTCATTATTAGGGCAGATCAAGGCTCGACAATTTGACGATCCACACTTGGCAGTTCTTAGAGAGACGGTACTATAGTGTGATGCTAAAGACCCTTGTTCGCAGATGCGAGGGCGCAGGTGTGGCACAATGCACCTGAAAATCGCTGGGGCAGTGCACTTCATTTAATACGGGACTTAGGCATTTTTCTCCCATTCTTTACACACTTGGGCGATTCTAGAGCTTCAAAAGGGGGAGATTTCCACCTGGCTATTGAGGGTAAATAATTCCTACCTTAATGTGAGTTTAAAATACACATATTATGGGTAGATTTCAACATGAAAATTTGTAGAAATTATGGGTTTAGAAGAAAAACCTAGCATTTAATAAAAATGAGATTTTATCACGAAAATGACTATGAAACTTAGCAAAAATCATATATTATGTTCTTAAGGTTGTGGGTAACAACTTTCTTCAAATATTTCTGGAATCCGGGCGTGTGGGCCCGGGGGGGTGAATTTTAGGAATCTTGCAATTTGGGTTGGGTAATCACTTTAATAGTGAAGATATGAACTTTTGAGCATAGAATGATCGATTTATGTAATATTTGGCTGGTTCCAAGTCATTCGACATCAAATTTTGAGGCTGAGCACATTCTTGAGTTGGGAAGTAGGCTTAGAGGCGAGGTAAGTCTCTGTTCAACCTTGTAAGTGGGAATTTACCCCATAGGTGAACTTAATTAATATGTGTTTTTGTTTGTTGGGGGGGGGGGGGGGGGGGGGGGGGCTAAGTGCACACGAAGTGATAAGAGTCTTTACGTAGCTACTATTCATGTTATGTCTGGGTAGTTTTAGGCTTACATCATGCCTTGTTTGTATTGTTATTGCTTTATGTTTATTGTTTGCCTTGAGAAGGAGCGGGATTGAGTTTGCTTATTGAATGTTTCAAAAGGATCTTAAAAGTTTTCATTTGAATTCCGTATACTGAAAAGAATTTGAGTGTACTATAATAACTTAAGAAATATTTGTGTAACCGCGTCGCATGTATGATTCGCGAGAGGGGTAATTCCTTAAATTTATATTTGACTGTGTCGCATGTATGATTCACGAGTAGGAAAATAGATGCACATGTTTACATTTATGTCGGATCGGGTCGAATGTCCTCGGTGGTACTGTGTGTGATAATAGAATTGGAAGTTCTTCTCATAATTTGTATAAATTCATTGTTTGTGCAATTATATGTCTTTAAGCACATATAATTGTTTGTACAATTATATGTGACAACCCTTCCTTTTCTGTACTCAATCTAACACCTTCAATTTAGAAGGATATTCATACGCTTATCTTGCAGGTGACAAGGAAGATAGAAAAAGTACTGGTGGAACATGTCAACTACTTGGCAAAGCTTTAGTGTCTTGGAATAGTAAGAAACAAGGATCAGTCGCATTATCCACTACTGAAGCTGAATATATAGCTATTGGACAATGATGTGCTCAATTACTTTGGATGTCGCATCAACTCGGTGACTATGGACTTTCTTTTAAACCTATATCAATTTTCTGTGATAATTCTAGTGCTATTTTTCTTTCAAAAAATCTTGTGCATCATTCTAGAGCAAAGCATATAGATATTAAACACCATTTCATTAGAGATCATGTTCTTAAGGAAAATATAGAAATAGCGTTTGTAGGAACTAATAATCAATTAGCTGATATTTTCACTAAGCCTTTATTAGAAGAAAGATTTTTCTTATTGAGAAAACTTCTTGGGATAGGGTGCATTAGCGATAAAATTTTGGACCAATGTGTCATTATCTAACTTATGTGTGCCGAATGCTTTATTTCTTTTTGTAATCATTTATTACGCCTCCAATTTCCCTCTTTTTTCCTCTCTTTTCACATGAGTTGCATAGTTCAAAGAAGGAAACCCAATCATCGCATCTTCTCATCTGACAACCCTTCCTTTTATGTACTCAACCGTAAGAAAACGCCTTTTTAATGCCTAAGTGTCCTTTAAATCGCTATCATCTTCTCCGTGTAGAAAGCTTTCTGAGAAACCCTCTCATGCAAAACTCTCATCAATGGCCAAACACCCTAAGACTCCATCCACCTCTACCAGAAAAAACACCCGTTCTAGAACTAAAACCCCCGCTCAACCTCCTGAGCATGTAGACCTAGGGTCCGAACAATCTGAAGGTTTTGCCTCTTCTCAGGCTGACCTCTCTGAACACTCTTAATCTCTAGGAGAAAAATCTTTAGGAAAACGACCAGTGGAAGAAGCCCTTGTTTCTCTCACTCCAAAGAAATCAAAAATCGATCTTTCCAGCGCTCTAGAATCTGACCTAAACTTCTGGGATTCCCCAAATAGAGATTTCTTTGTCTCCTTGAAAGACAAACCTATTTCTCATGGGAGGATAGTTAATCTTGATGACATGGAAGCCCTAAATTGCAAGGTAAAAGATCTTTTCATATATTAGGGTTCTGTTCCTGTGCCTAAAGTTTATGAACCCCTAGTTAGAATGTTCTATGCAAATCTTCAGTCTAGTAAGCCTGATAGGTTGGAATCCTTAGTGCTAGGCAAACGTATTGTCCTTGATTGTGCTTTGTTTGATTCAATTTTTCAGTGTAAGTGTTCTGGCTTTCCTGCTTTTCAAAAATTCCTGGCCTGATGATTTCGAAATTTCTTTTGATCAAGCGAAAAAGTGTATTGCTGAGTATCCCTCTGATTCCCTTCCCAACCAGTTAGTTCCTAGTGATGTGAGTTTCGAAACTCGTGTTCTGGCCCATATTGTTGCCACCTCTCTGCTTCCTCGCACTGGTTCTTTCTCCATTTTCTCTCTTAGGGACACCTTCTTTGTTTACTGTCTTGTGACTAAACTCATGATCAAGTTGTCTTCCTCGGTTATCAATTTCATGATTGAGAGTGCTGAAGACCCCACTAGTCTACCTTATGGACTGGCCATTACTCACATTCTAGTAGCCCACAATATTTCTCTCTCTGAATACCCCTCCATCATGTTTTCCAAGTCTTACAATTCTAGGGCTTTTGTGAGTATGGGGTATGTGTGCATTCAAAGGTCATTGGTCAAGAAACAAGAGAGTGAAGTCAAGCCTTCTCCGATCGAATCAAAATCCAAACCCTCTGCCTTTATTCCTAGCCAGAGTGATCCTAATTTGGCTGAAAAGCTCCAGTGCATTACCTCTCAACTAGCAGAAACCAAGGATCTCCTCTCTGCCACTCAACCTACTGTTGGTGACATTCATACCATCTCCAAGGAGATAGGATCTGATGTATCTAAAATTCGAGTTACAGTTCTCAGGATAAGGGAAAATGTTGTCAAGGCATTCAAGGAGATTCATGACATGTTTGATGGAATGAGCATCTCAGCAACAACCAGCTTTGATCAGATGAAGGAGGCGATTTGCAACATTTTTACATACTTTCTGCGCCGTTAATGTGAATGTTTCTGACAATTTTTTTGTTTTCTTTGTTTGGACTGGGTATCCAGTCGATGCATGTTTTTTTTCTTTGCTTAACTATATAACTGCAAACTCCTTGCCTTTATCAATCATATTTTGGTTTGCATTCCCTCTTTGTTGATGTCAAAAAGGGGGAGAAAAGAATATGTATGTAATAACACAGGTAAAGCAATACTGGGAAAGTTGACTCCAACAGGTTAGAAAGGTAAGCATACAGATCAAGCCGACTACAACACTTTTTGAGGGGGAGCACGATCGAGTTGACTACAACGCCTATTGAGGGGGAGTAGAAGCAGTTGACTATCATGGCCTTCTACTGAGGGGGAGTCAAATAGAGGGAAGTCAATTGATGTTTATACATATATTATTTTGTCATCATCAAAAAGGGGGAGATTCTTAGAAACAGATTTTAATGATGCAAATAATATATCTGTTGTATGTAGGTACCGCTCGAGATTGAAAGGACAAGATCACTGACGAATCCAAGATTTAGGAAATTGCGGAAGAATTAATGGAACAGACTGGATCTAATACGATCGTGATTGTATCCAAGACTGAGGAAATAAATGAAGGTTGATGAAAGAGCGACATAATAGATTGCAGAAAGATTGAAGGGATCAAGTAATCAAAGATACCAAGAATCTGGAAGCCAATTACTCACGCGGCTAAAACGGGAAAGACCAAGATCCTAGGAGGATTTTGGCGCCATCAAAGGAATTCTTCAGCGCATCCCTCTCAGCCCTAGACGTTGTGGAATATCTTAATTCTTGGAAAGAATCAATATCTTTCCAAGGATCAAATCTCTTGGATTGGCAACATATCTTCAGCAATCAAGCTTCCTCCAATATACAAACTCATTCTTGTATATTAGAATAGTATACTTTGATCGAACCAATTATCCTCTCTTTGTTCTACTACATACAAACATTGTAGCTCCTTAAAGATCTGGTGTGTAACGAGTTAGAGAAGAAAGAGAGAAAACCATTGGTGAGGCATTGTATCAAAAAGAATCGAGAGTCACTGAAAGTTTGCCATTGGTGTAAACTACACCACCACTGTACTCTCGAAGAACATCATTCACTGAAAGAGAATACCCTTGCAGCCCAAGGGGACCGAACTAGGATTCACATTGAATCCGAACTAGTATAAAATTCTAGTGTCTTTAATTCCTGCACTTCTATTACTGTCTTTACATTTCGTTGTGTTATTATATCTTTACTATAACTAGTCGACTAATTACAAAACCAGTCAACTAATAAAGAATAAAATTAAAAATAGTCAACTCACCTCCCCCCCCCTGTACTTTCATTTAGTTCTCCAAAATTAATGCACAAAACGTGGTTGCGGCCGTTGGGATTATGGAAACCCTGGTGGACTTTTGCATAAGGTTTGTCTTAAAGGTTTATTATGTGGAAAACATATTAACCCGGCTAAGTTGACCATGATGCATGTATAGTTATAATCCGAGTAAGGTTGCTTTGAGGGTCTAGACTGGTACCCTCAAGTGGACAACTTGAGGGGGAAAGGCACAAAACCGTCGATTGCACCACTGATCGACTAGTTTTATGGCAAATAAGCCTTTCTGAATTTAAAGGGTGATACATAGGAAGAGCGCAACAACTCATCAAGCGTTGCAATATGATTGATTATGCACGAGTGAAATATGATGTTGAGCAGGATTTATGCAACAATTATAGCATGTTGTCACGTATTTGCACGTTAGAAAAGCAATAAATGCGGTATTTAATAATTGAAAGACAGTAAGAAACAAAAAAAAGACAAGTCAGTTTCGTAGTAACGGAAACCATAAATGCTTGAAAATAAAAAATTAAGTTCACATAAAGGGAAAGGGAATGGGTACACATGTATCAACATAATAAAGCATGCTTAGACTAATTCACTGAAGCAAGTTTTTCATGGTAAGATCCTAATAACATGCCCAATAGAGTCGCCATGCTGTCACGCCCCCTTTTTCCTCGCGGAGTCCGGGTTTTGACATTTTTTGGGACAACTCATTTCCTTTTGGGAAGGGGTATGGAATTTGAAGAGTCGCCACCTAACGGATTTAAGGTGCATTAGAGAACCTAAAGCAAATAACTCATAAACAAGTTTACATTACCAGAGATTGGGTAAGGGCTCGAAATTACCTTGAGGGGAAGGTGTTAGGCACCCCTCGAGGTCCACAACGGTGCATCCCGGCAAAACTCAATTTAAGTGAATTAGTCATAATGCAATTTAAACAAATAGAGAAAAATTGGAACAAAAAGGGGGTCCTAAGTTTATTGGTCTATAGGATCTCTTCTGTGCAATACTCGGTAACCTTCCTCAAATAGAGGTGTTACGCGCAACATTAGCGCACAGGTCATCATATCCTTTACTACCCAATTCCCTTCCCCCTAATTATTATTTAAGCGTTCTAATAGCATAGAACACGTACCATATGCGTGTATTACTCGTTTGTTGCCTGTGGCCCTGGAGGTTCTTAGGACCTCTATTTAAGGTGGTTCTAGACTCACCTACGGTGCTTAAAAGGAGAAAACTAGGCGTCAAACAAAAAAGGTAGGACTGTCACATAAAAGGAGCAGTTAAGGGCTCACATTTACCTCCGCAAATAAGCAAACAATTGCACGTCTCAAACAAACATTTTTTAACGATTTAAAGCCTTATAGTAGGATATATAGATGAGCACAAAGCAGAATATGCAGCAGTTTTGTTAAGGCGAGACAGTGAATACCTAATTAGTTTGCCTACTGATTTATGACTTACTGAATCTGGGCAGTTCATAAGTAGTCAAACAAACACAGTTTGAAACTTCAGAACTTTAATCAACCTACAGGTTTGCTTATGGGTGGATTAACAGTATCCTATGGACATGTCATCTAAACGTTAATCAGACCCTAATTACAAACTAATGATTGATTTTTAACAGGCCAATTTTATTTGTTTAGACCCTATAGGCATGTTGTCTATGTGCTGAAAATGATCGCAAGCATTACAAAACTGCTTTTACATGTTTATCTCGACAAGCATGGTATCTAAGTGTTGAGACTATTTTTATACTCATTCCTTATAGGCATGACGACTAAATGATGAAACTGATTTTTTTATATTTTTTAACTATAGGCATGATATCTAAGCGAGTACAACAAAAGATCCTAGGAACATGATCTCTAATGCACACAGGAAGGTTTGAGAACATGATTATTAATGCAGAATTGATAAATGACCTAGAAACAGGATTTCTAATGCAAATGTGAGAATACATGATTTTTAGAATGAAAGATGGAAATTTAGAAAAGATAATGAGATGAGTCCTATAAACATGATTTCTAATTCACATAAATAATCATAACAATCTTATAGGCATGATTTCTAATGTATATAGATAATCATAACAATCCTATGGGTATGATTTATACCTGATCCCCACAAAATATATATAAAAGTCCCTCCCAATTTTACTATTAACACCAATATCTGTTTTTATAAGAATCATTATTACAGACCAAATATAAATGAATTACAGAATGAGATCACTATTCTATAGGGAGCCTGGATAGGTCCAACACTAAACCTGGAACCCAGGCCTTCAACCAAGTCTGAAATATGCCAGTATCTCTTAGTACACCAAATGGTCTTCTGGTGTGTCAAAGTTCCCAAGGGCCTCAGGGACCCCGGGCAATGCTCACACCAGAAACCCTTTTAAAGAAAAAGCTTTGTGAACAAATTTGGAAAAGCCAACCCCAGTGTGTCAGAGTTCGGAGGAGTCTCATGGACTCCTAGGCAGTGCTCACACTGGAGGGCCAGGAACTAGACGTTTAAGAGAAGGAGTTGAAAAAATAGCATATGAAAATAGGGATAGCTTTAGGAAAATAGTTTTGATTTTAGAAGTAAAATAGGAACAAACAGAGTCATCTCAGCATTTTAAATTCAAACAAAGATTCCAACAATCGAACAATAGACAGAAAAAGGATCACAACCACTTCAAGCAAAGTTTCGCATTACCTACGATTGACTTAGTTCATTAATCTTCACTAGGTGGGCGTATAGCATGCTCGTAACAGAATAATAAATAGACAACTATACAGAGAGAGGTAACTGGGTTTGGAACGTAGAAGTCCTTAATCAGAAGCACATAAAAACTGGGCAAGAAAGAAAGCATGCTAGTTGAGAAAGAAGGGGATAAGTATCATGGATCAAATAAGAACATGCTCAAGTGTGTGAACCCTATCGCCATATTGGACAAGAAAAATTCACAAGAGTTAAAGGCATGCTAGTTAACAGAGACATAGAGCAGGCAAGGCAGGTTGATATCCACAACAGACAAGTTACAGAACATACTGAATAGGGCCTAATGACAGAGATAGACATGCTGATTAAAAGCCATAAACATGGAGCACATAGGTTTATATGATAACAACTAGATTACATAACACTGAATAGGACAGAGCAACAGAAGTAGTATGCTGATTAAAAGCAATAGACATGAAAGAATTAGGAATCTAGCTTCATAGAAGTAGTCATGTTAACTAGGATCAATAAACAGGGAGACATAGGCTTAACTACGCAGAAGTAGTTATTATGATTGTGAGCAATAAACAGGAAAGCACATAGGTTTGAACTTCATAGCAGTAGTCATACTAATTAAAATCAATAAACAGGAAGGTCATGAATTTAACTACACAGAAGTGGTCATACTAATTGAAACCAATAAACAAGAAAGATATGGATTTAACTACACAGAAGTGGTCACTTTGATTGAGAGCAATAGACAGGAAAGCACATATGTATAGCTTTAATGCGTATAGAATGATAATGATAGGGGAAACATACCAGTTAATAAGTGGCAAACAGGAAGGTGAAAGTATGCAGAATCCAATGGTATAGCCTTGGCTTTCAGCAGGCTAGACAGTGTAGCAAACACAAGTAACAGAAATGTAAGAGCAGGAGTTTGTGTGTGTGTGTGTGTTTCTTTATGAATGTGTTCGTGTTTTGAAAGAAAAATCAGAATGATGTTTATATAGCACTTAGAAAGGTGAAACAAATAAGGCAAGAAAATTAAAGTTCATAAGTAAGGCAAGCAAATACAATTAATCAGTAAATTGGGGCTAAACCCAAGCTAATTGATACAAACAGAATCTGGAAAAGTCACCTTAAAATAAGGAGAATCAATTATCAGTCCCGATTGGGGCTCAAATAAGGTAAACAAATTAATTACTGACCATAAATTAGACTAATTAATTTAAATAAGGCAAGTAGTACTATTAGGCGTCACACAATAAGAAAAATAGGTAAACGAATCTCAGAGAAGTACTAATTTCAAAAGAAAAATATATTTGAACCCTAATAAAATCAATCAATCTATTCTAATTAATAGAGATGAAAAATAACGGGCAAATCATCAGAATAATCAGTGAAATAGGCAGAAGAACCTAGTGTTTAAAGCATATACACAAAAATCAGTCAAACTATAATCAAATTCAAACACTTAGGAGTTTTAAAACCTCTTTGGAGAGATCTTAAAACGAAACCCTAACTTCAGAAAACATCGGAATCGATTAGTAATAAGAAAAACAGAAGGTTTTTCAAAGAGAAATACCAAATAACACTTAAAACGTTTTAGATCAACAAGGATCTGAACAGACCCAAGTAGCATAAGATTAGTTTTTTTTTTTTTGAAAAAAAATGACAGAGATGGAAGAAACCCTGGTTTAAAACCATAGATTCAAGCCATAAACACGAAGATAATAATACTCACAAATGGAGATGGCCATTGGTAGGCTTATGAAAAGATTTTGCACAAAATCTGAGTTGAATCTCTTCGAGATTCTTTCATAAATCAATACAATCGAACAACCAGAAGAGGCAAGAGGCCGGAGGGGTCGAAATTTACAGAGAAACCCCATGGAACGGGGGAATTTTCGGTGACGGCGGCTAGGTTTAGGGGGAGTGTTTGAGAGAGAAGAGGGAAGGTCAGGGAGAATGAAGACGATAGAAATGAAGAGTGTGGTAGGGTTTGGGGGGTTGGGCTTCATTAAAAAGGAAACTTTATCCTGGTCGTTGATCTCTTGAGATCAACGGTCCAGGGTTAGTTAAGGCTGGGGTGGGTTAGATGAAGAATTAGGCTTGGGTAGGATTTGGGCTAGGATTTTATGTAATTGGGATGGTGTAATCAGGTTATGTCCGAAATTAAAATGAATTCAAAGGGGCTATTTGTTAAATACCCAATTAATTAATGAAATAATTTGTAAATATAATTAACAAATTATAAAATAATGACTTTTATGCATAAAAATGATTTAAAATAATTACTCAATATTATACAAATACAAAACGTTATTTTCTGGGGAAATAAGGTAAACATGCACACATGGGCTATTATTGCAAAGTCATCGCAATTTTAACCCAAAAAATATAAATGTGGCTGTTCATAAAATAATTAAAGCTTAGTATAAATATAAATCGTAAAATTAAGTCATAAAATTTTTATAATGCCATTTGTGATGCAATTAATAATTATTTATATAATAACAATACTAGGATAAATTAATAAAAATCCTAAGAATAAATGCAGAAATTATGGAAAAATATTAATTGATGCTCATGTACTATTTTGAAGATAGATATGCATTTTGAAAATAATATAGGGACAAATTGGATATCAACAACCCTAAGATGCCAAAAATTGAGGAACGGTCATGGAAAGATGATGACTTTTGTTCCTTATGTCGTTTTTTATTTACCGGCAAAATTTTATGTAATCCGTGTCTGGTCGCTTGGACCCATGAAGATGTAGTGGGATATAGCATATGAAAAATCAGGGAATCGGGCGGAATTCAATTTTTATGGTCCTAAAATGCCAAAAATGAGGAAAGATCATGGCGAGGCGATAACTATTGTTCCTTAGGTCGTTTATGGCGGGCCGATAATATATTAGGCGATCATGGTCCGTCCGCCCAGACCGATGCAGATGGCGTGGGCTATAGCACACAAATATTGGGTGAAATTCTTGTTTTATTGCCCTAAAATGCCAAAAAACAAAAAAGAGGAATGGTCATGGCACGACGATGATTATTGTTCCTTAGGTCGTTTTTGTTGGGCCGAAATTTTTTTAGGCGATCTTAGTCCGATTTCCCGGACCCATGCAGATGGCGTGCGCTATAGTACACAGGAAAATCTTGAAATCGGGCGGAATTCTAGTTTTATGGCCCTCGAACGCCAAAATATGAAGAATGATCATGGGGAGGCGACGACTATTGTTCCTTAGGCCGTCTTTCATGGGCCGGAAAAATTTAAGCGATGGAGGTCCGGATCAGATGGTGTGGGCAATAGCACGCAAAACTTGGGAATCGGGTGGAACTCCAATTTTATGTCCCTACAACTTGAAAAACGAGGATCGGTCATAGAAATGCGATGATTATTGTTTCTTAGGTCTTTTTTCATGGGCCGAAATTTTTTTAGGCGATACCACTGCGCCACCCCGACACACGCAGTTGGCATGGGCTATAGCACACGAATATCTAGGAATCGAGCAGAATTTCAGTTTCATGACCCTAAAATGCCAAAAAATGAGGAATGGTCATGGCAAGGAGATGACTATTGTTCCTTAGGTAGTCTTTGATGGGCCGAAAAAATGTGAGGCAATCCGAATCTAGACGCCCGGACCCATGGAGATGGCGCGTGAGCTATAGCACACGAAAACCTGAAAAATGAGGTAGAATTCAAATTTTATGGCCCTAAAACGCCAAAACGAGGATCGGTCATGGCAAAGTGATCATTATTTTTTCTTAGGTCGGTTTTCATGGGCCAAATTGTTTTTAGGCGATCCAGGTTCGACTGCCCAGACCTATGAGGCTGAAGTGGACTATAGCACATAAAAGTTTGGGAATCGGGCAGAATTCCAGTTTATGACCCTAAAATGCCAAAACAATAAGAATGGTCATGCTGAGGCCATAACTATTGTTCTTTAGGTAATTTTTGATGGGCCGGTAAAGTTTAAGGTCATACGGATACATCCTCCCAAACCCATGCTCATGGCGTGGGCTATAACACACGAAAATCTAGGAATCAGATAGAACTGTAGTTTTATGGCCCTAAAATGCCAAAAATGAGGAACGGTTATGGAGAGGCATTGACTATTGTTATTTAGGTCCTTTTTTACGTGACCGAAAAATTGTAGGCGATCCGGGTTTGGACACCAAGACCCATGCAGATGGCGTGGGCTATAGCACACGAAAATCTGGGATCAGGCAGAATTCCAGTTTTATGTCCCTAAAACACAAAATAAAAAGGGATGGTCATTAAGAGGCGAAGATTATTGTTCCTTCGGTCATTTTTTATTTTCTTGAAATTTTTTAGGTGATCCAGGTCAAGCAGCCCGGACCCATGCAGACGACGCATACTATAGCATACAAAAATCTGAGAATCGGGTGAAATTCTAGTTTTATGGCCCTAAAACACTAAAAATGAGGAATGGTCATAGTGACGCGATGACTATAGTTCCTAATATTACATTTGGTGGGCCGGCAGAACTTTAGGTGATCTGGGTCCAGCCGCCGGACCCATGTCGCTTACGTGGTCTATAGCACACAAAAATCTAAGAATTGGGCAGATGACCAGTTTTATTACCCTAAGACACCAAGAAAAGAAGGAACGGTCATAACGAGGAAATGACTATTGTTCCTTATGTTGTTTTGTCTTGAGCCAACCCTCAATTGGGAATCGGGCGAAATACTAGTTTTATGGCCCTAAAACGCCGAAAAATGAGAAACGACCATGGCAAGGCAATGATTATTTTTCCATAGGTCGTTTTTATGGGCCGGAAATTTTTTAGGCGATCCACGTCTGACCGCCTGAACACATGCAGGTGGCGTGGGCTATGGCACACAATAAATTGGGAATCGGGCAGAATTTCAATTTTTTGGCCATAAAATGCCGAAAAATAAGGAACGATTATGGAGAGGCGATGAATATTATCCCTCAATTTGTTTATGATGGGTAGGCTAAAGTTTCAAGCGATCAAGGTCCGGCCGCCTGGACCCTTGCTGATGGCACGATCTATAGCACACGGAATTTTGGGAATTGGCCGCAATTCCAGTTTTAATGCCCTAAAACGCAAAAAAAATAAGGAATGGTCATGGTGAGGTGATTATTATTGATCCTTAGGTCATTTCTAATGGTCCGGTAAAATTTTTAGCCGATCCAGGTCCGACACTCTCGGGCCCATGTAGATGGCGTGTTCTATAGTACAGAAAAATCTAAAAATCGGGCGGAATTCTAGTTTTATGGCCCTCAAATGCCAAAATGTGAGGAACGTTTATGGGTAGGCGACAATCATTGTTTCTTAGGTCATTTCTGATAGGGCGGGAAAACTGTCGGCGATCCGGGTCCGACCACCCAGACCCATGTAGATGGCATGGGATATAGCACGCGAAAATCATGGAATCAGGTACAATTCCAGTTTTATTGCCTGAAAGCGTCAAAAAACAATAAAGGTAATGGTAAGGCAATGACCTCCTTAGGTCATTTCTGATGGTACGAAGAAATGTTAGGAGATCCGAGTCCGGCCGCCCAGACCCATGCAGATTGGCGTGGGCTAGCATACAAAAATATGGGTATCAAGCGAGGTGATGACTATTGTTCCTTAGGTCATTTCTGATCGGGCGGCAAAGGGTGGGCAATTTAAGGTAAAAATGGTCCAATGGAAGCCTAATCACTTTTCAAACTAAGTGCAACCTAAGATTTTACCTTGATACACACTTGGGGCAAGTTCTAGACCACAAAAGAAGCAAGAGAACCCAACAAGAACCTTTCCATTCAAGGCACATGCAACACTCTAAGTCGAGTATGTATTCAAGGTCCACTTAAAGCAAATGAACTCAAGAAGTCACACATAGCCTAAAAGACTATTTAGTGAATTAAAGAGCCAAAGATCGAACCTAGAAGTCACAACAAAGACCATTTCTCAATCATTTTTTTCTTAAAACTACCAAAATTCATATTCTAAGGTTTAAGTTATATTGGTACCAAACAATCCATGAGTTGGATAAGAGACAATAAGACTACCACCAACACTAGTTTATTAACTACCATCTACTACCTCAAAAACTAAAAGGATACCTGGTTCAACATAACATCTTTGGAAATGAACCATGGCCAAGAAAACCCAAAGAGGTTATTGTTAACTACTAGAAAGCATAAAAACATGAACTAAAAGCAGCACCTACAATCACGAATGCCCTCCCCCAAACACAAAATTTGCATTGCCCTCAATGCAATCAAAATACGAGTAAGGGAAAAGGAAAAGAGAACTCCCTCAATCCAAGTGTGGTGTTGTCACCAACAATTTTGGTGGGTACTCAAACTTCCACCTATTTATCACCAACAAATTCAGCTCACCTCTTCAAATACTCTACCTAATCAAATTGTAATATCAAAATACATCAAGTAAGAGATAAAAGTAATGCTAATTTACTTAATAAATATAAAAAAAACAAGATGAACGAATTAAATAAGAAAACCTGGGTTGGCTCCCAAGAAGTTCCTTATTAACGTTGGGGTACAACGTAATAACAACCAGCTTCATGATTCCATTGGGGTTTTACCCCAACTCAACTTCCGAGACAATTTTTTCTCTATCAATTTCACAAAAATAGTGTCGAAGTCATTTCCCTTTCACCTTGAATAGTCTCATACCATCTTCGGATTCCAAATTCACGACACCACATGGGCATACATTAACAACTTTGAATGGTCCGCACCATTTTTATTTATGCTTTCCCCGCAACAAGTTAAACTTTGAATTCTAAAGAAACACCATATCCCCTAGGTAAAACTCTTTCTTCTTGATTTTCTTGTGGTATAGGTACTTATTCTTCCGCTTGTACAATGATGCCTTCTCATAGGATTGGAACCGCAGCTTGTCCATAGGGTAATTATTTGAATTTAGGGAACTGTCCTCAAGGATTCATCATGACACATTTCTTGCATGTCCTCATTTACTATGTCTTCTACTATATCGATCACCAAGATGACATAGTCATGTGATTGCTTCATTGACTTCTGGACATGGAAGATTTCTTCATCATCATTCAAGCAGAATTTTAGTTCTCCCGCTTCCACATCACAAATGGCCCGCCCCGTAGCCAAAAATGATCTACCAAGTATGGTGGGGACATCTTTATCCACTTCGCAATCCAATATCACAAAGTCGGCTGGAAAGTAGAAACGAGCCACCTTTACAAGAATGTCATCAATGACCCCCAACGGCTTTTTCAGAGTTCGATCCACCATATAAAGCTTCATAAAAGTAGTCCTTAGATCCCCCAAACCTAATCTCTTAAACACAGCGTAAGGCATTAGATTAATACTTTCCCTCAAAACACATAATGCTTTGGCAAAACTTGTCACACCGATAGTATAAGGGATAGTGAATGCCCTCGGATCCTCCATCTTTTTCATTCTGGCCAGTGAAATGATTGCACTTCACTGATGTGTCACTATGACTATCTCAAACCAATCTAAATCTTTCTCTCTCAATCATAATGGAAATAACCTCAATTGTACTACTTTATCCAAGACATTTGGTTGCTTGTTCATTTGGCAGACATTGATGAAGTGTGTGAGATGTTTGTTGGCATTTTGATTGGGGTATCCTATGAAACATCCTCAATATTCAAGCATGTTAATCATCACACTAGTGACTGTGAAGGTACCCCACCCTTATCCTTAGTGGTGCAATCGTACTAGCATATCCTCGATTTCGCATGCTTCTGGTAGATCTTGTTGTGCTCTAGGTGCCTGTGGAACTTTTTTGTTCCGTTGGTTTCATTTTCTACTCGGCGTGTACGGGGTGCTTCCTCTATAGGACCTAAAGGCAGAGTGCCATGCTCTTATTCTGCCATCACAATCTACACCAAAAGAAAACAGATCAAATTAACAACGAAGAAAAGATAAGAACTCTAATAAACACACAATAACACGGTAACACAAAAACATCGTACTCCCCGACAACGGCATCATAATCTTACTCTCAAATTAAAAGTAGTACGGTCGAGTGTAATAATAAACCCAACAAGGTGGGGATAGATCCCACGAGAAGTATGGTGTGTGCTAGAATGTCAAATAGTGCGTGAATTCAATGAACTTAAAGTAATCTTCAAATAAAAGATTATTTTTCTGGAAATACTTCTAAAATTATCACTACGAAATTTAATTAAACACTTAGAATGCGAGAATAATTAGAGAGTAATTATCAATGAGAAAAGCACTAGGGTTGATCATCATTCGTGTATGCTATGCTATGTGTATAGATGTATTCGACTTCAATCAAACAAACATGTATTATGACAAAAATATCAATAATACCAACTTAGTATATTCTAACACTAAGAGGTTTTCACTCACAAATGTCTGCCAAGTTATTTAGAGATCTACGAAATAAAATTGTCCATGCTCAAGTAAGAATCTCCATATTCCTAGTTTGATTCCATTAATTGATATGAGATTAATTCCTTAATCTACCTATTTACGTGCTAATTTTCTTTATACCTAAACTCGGTTTCACTTTTCCAAGTTAGAACTATGTGTGGTAGGCTTTAATCTAGTGTTTGCAACCACCATATTACACAAGACAGCATGGAGCAATTAGATAACACAATATTTAATCAAAGACGAATCTATATGAATAACCCATAGCTATAACAGCACTCTGAAGGCTAGATCTGACAATAGAAGAAACAATAAATTACCCTTTAATCTAGTCATTGATGCTAATAGAAAAAAAAGAAGATTGAGAAACTATGATGTCACTTGTAGACCCTTAGAAAAACTAATAGTCGCTAGTACAATAACCTCTCTGTCAAAAAATGTCAAAAAAGACCTAAAAAGTACTATTATACTCTTCTAGAAAATCTAATAAAGGTATCCCCGTCGGGTCTTGCGTGGCCTACGAAGGATGCGTGACCTACTACTTTATTTATTTAGCCTCAGTGTGTCGCCAAGATACGTGGCAACTTCTATAACTTAACTTTCAGCCTCCAAGTTCTCCAACTGCGTGGGTGACCTGTGTGGATGACCTTCGTAGCTCACGCAGGACGGACTTGTGCTTCTTTAGCTTTGTTCTTTAGTTTTGGTCTGAATTTTATGTTTTTCTTGCAGGTATTTGATGATTTTCAATCTCTTAATTCCCACCAAACTCCATGACCTCCATTTATATCATTCAAAAAATAATTAGTCCATTAATCACATAAACTGGGGCATAAATCTATTAAAAGTCATAAGAAAAGTTGGAAAAAATACCAACTTATCAGCTATAGAACACGAAAATCTCGGAATCGGGCGGAATTCCAGTTTTATGACCCTAAAATACCAAATATGAGGAATGGTCATGGCGAGGCAATGACTATTTTTCCTTAGGTCGTTTTTCTTAGTCTTGCAAAATTTTAGGCGAGCCGGGTCCGGCTGCCCCGGACCTATGATGATAGTGCGGTTTATAGCACATGAAAATTTAGGAATCGAGCGGATTTCCAATTTTATGGCCCTAAAACGCCAAAAAAGAAGGAACAGTCATGGCGAGGTGATGACAATAGTTCCTTAGGTCTTTTTTATTGGGCCAGCAAAATTTAGGTGATCTGGAACTAAGAGGTTTTGGAGAGTGATTTATAGTTTGGATGATGTTTTTAGTGTTCTGGGAGCTCCAGCAAGTCCGTCTTATGATTTGGGACTTGTTGGTATAATTTGTCGAGGGCTCGGGTGGGCCCAGGGATTTCCCGGACCCCGATCGGGGTCAAAAACCAGCAATTTGCATAGCTGGTGGGAATTTTCTGGTGTGACCGCACCTGCGATCCATGAGCCGCAGGCGCGAGGCTCGCACCAGCGGAAAATCAATTGCAGGGGCGACTCCTTCCGCAGGAGCGGCCTTTCTTCCGCAAGAGCAGCTCCGCAGGAGCGGACCAGACTCCGCAGGCGCGAGCATTCCCCATGGCCCAGGCCTTTTTCCGCAAGTGCGACCCATTTCCCGCAGGTGCGAGACCGCACTTGCGATCCAAAGGTCGCAGGTGCGGAAACTGCTGACCAGTCCTATAAAAATCCCATTTCGTGATCTTTCTTCCCAAAACACAATTTTTCCTCCATTGTTGCACACCCCAAGAGCTCCAGAGCAGTGATTTCGGCCTAATTACTCAGGTAAGTAATTCGTTGGCCTCCGCATGTTAAATCCTTCAATTCATTAGGAATTTCCACTTCCAAATTCATAGAAATTCATAAGAAATTGTTGGGGAGAATATAGGGTTTTGAGGAAAATGAGAATTCTGATTTTTGGGCCATTGTAGGATGATTAATTGAGTTAATCTTGATCCTTAGGCGGCGTATAGCGCATTTCTTCAAGAATTATAATTCTACGGACGCCGAGGCTCAGAGTTGAATTTCCAAAGTACGTCAAGAATGTGTTTTTAAGGGAAATC